>BJBW01001235.1:29457-110931 GCA_004320125.1 Scolopax mira | reverse complement strand
AACTAAAATGTAAAATTACAGAACACAAAAATGGTTGGTTTTACCTCAAACCAGGACATTAAGACACCTCTGTGAAGGAAGAATGCCACTTTCATTACAGACCATTGGAAGAGCCAATTATCTCCAAGATTTCATACCTGTTGGGGGCAAGGATGAGACTGAAAACACAGGCATCACCCTGGGGACTGCTCCAAAGCATCCAAACCATGCACCCACTCTGCTTCCAAACGTTCACCACCAGCTCATTCGCAGGGAAGAGCTGAGCTGCTTTCCAAGCATCTTACGCCTTTCCTGCCTCTACCCCTATGATCTGTGGTCCTCATGGCACACATGGGACATCCTGTAGACCCTGGTGACCTCCCCTTATCTGCAGAATTTGTAGAACTTTCTGGGGTTTGTAGCCAGCTATTACTTTTGTTCAAGCCTTACAGCAGTTGCTAATAACCTTACATTGTTACCTTTTGAGCTGTCACACAAGCGATATGCTCTAAAACATTATCCATTTCAATAAGAAAGATACCTCAAGGACAGAGATGTTCAGTAAGTATCTAACTGCTTAGCTTTCTACTGAACTACTGAGGTTGTTTCTTGCCAAACTGACAAAAGCAGAACAACAAAAATGCTTGCCAGATCCTCCTCACATTCTGTGCAAGTCCCTGTTCATCCATCAGAGACTGTTCAGCTCCTGCCAGGACAGGGAGGAAGAATCTGGCCCTTCTCTTCAAACTTCATTGCCCCATGGGAGTACGTATGTGTGTCCCACCCTGAGTGTGCCATACCACTGACCGTTTATTCAAGTGTAATGTCACTGCTCAACCACTAAAGTCCCTGACTACCCTTATAGTAGTGGAAACCAAGTTTCCAGATACTTGCAAGGCAAAGAGGGGTGTTTTCAAGGGCAGAAATAGCAGTCAAGTTCTCAACCGGCTCCTGTGCTTGAAAAAAAATCTGTCTTGCATGTGTGAGCAGCTGGGACAGGGCATGATCTCCCTCCGGGGACATCCTCTCTTTGCATTGTTTTCCCTTTTTTAAGAGTACAAGTGTTGGTCTGCCGCCTGCAACTGTCACTGTGTAGGATGAAATGAAATATAGTGTTATTAATAAAAGAAAAAAGTAACTCACACAATAGCGAGATTTGATTAGATTTCTGGAAAAAGAAGAGCAAAGAAGCAGTTCTCCCCACATCTTTCAGGCATTCTGGGGTGAATATTTAGCTCTCATAGCTGTAAGGAGCTTGGCAACATATGCCTGATTTCTAGTGGGACAGGCAGAAGGGCTAATGAGAAGGGATGATGACAGGCTAGGAATGGAATAGCAACGTGGTATTTTAACAAAGATGAAAAGTGTTGCTTTGCATCTGAGAGCAGCTTTGCTAACGCTGTCGTGTTTCTCAGGCCACATAGCTGAACCATCAGTGGGTTTGGCTGTGTCACCTTGGTATAAGCAAAGCTTGATGAAATGTGAGTAATTTTTAAAAGAAAGCATTTCTGAGGGTTTGATTCTCTGGTTTGTGGTCGTTGCTTTGGAAGGAACATTAGTCATTTGGGGCTTTTGCACTTGCATTTAAAAAAAAAAAAAAAAAGTGGAAAAAAAAAAGGGTAGGAGATACAGAAGGTTTTAGTAATGGTTTCAAGCTTACAAGGGGCTCAGAGTCAGAGCCTTGCCAACCCACAGAGACACCTGGCCAGCTATCAGCCAGCTGCATGGGAGTAAGGGGAGTGCCTGTCCCAGGGCTTAGTGTTAGCTGCCCTCCCCTCCCACCTCCTCCCAACCAGGAATTGAGCCAAGGGTGAAGTGAGCACACCTTCGTTCAGCTCCCAGGCCTGAAGGAGCCCGGGAGGGCATATGTTCGCCACCCCTGCTCCTCCTCTGAGGCAGGCAATCTCCCTTCCTTGCAAACCTTATGGCCAGGAAGGAGCAGGATGAGCAGGAGGCAGTGGAAATTGGGCAGCGCACAGCAGTGAGATGAGCACCTAAGGTCTAAACAACATCTACACTCCATTGAAGGAAGGCACCTACCTCCATCTGGGTTCCGTATCCATCCATCCCCCTCTTAGAGCTGGTCTATAGACTGGTCTTGTACAATCCACATTTTCCAGAAAAGTTGACCATTGAGCAGAATGGGGAGACTCATCATTCCTCAGCCCAGATGAAAACACCCCCCTGCCTCCCTCTAGATACATCTGCCCTAGGCTTAAGTGCCTGACAGCTCCTACCTCTGGCCATACCTGGCAGGAACTCACCTTTGAGCTTGCAGAAGTCTGTTGAATCCAAGACATTTCAAAAGCCTGGGTATCTTGGACCCTGAAAGCGGTGGGGAGGTTTCCAACAAATTTTGCTTTGCTGAAAAATTTCCAACCAAACCTAAGTGTCAGCTGTGTAGCTGCAATTTGAGAAAAAGAAAAAAAAATATCATGGTCTTATTTCATTTATAATTGTAGTTTAGTTTCAGTTACCTGCTTTAAAAAATTGTTTTCCTTTGTAAAAATTCTTTAACAATAAAAAGCTGCCTCTACCCCTCCTCAAAATACGGTGTAAGCTTTGCAGCCAGCTAGGAATAGGATCTGTAACATGTATTACACTGTTTGCTATATTACAGAAATAATTTTCCAATAGCCTTGAAAAAGAAACAGAATCAGTGCAGTGCATATAAACAAACAGAAAGCTCTTTGGGTCTTGATCTTTAAAGTTTTACCTCCCAGTTCTTCATGCAAAAGTGGTATCTCTGGCTCTGGTGTTCCTGCAACAGATGTGCCAAAATTCATATATATATCTTTGTAACTGCCCAAAGACATGGTTTTGATGCCCTTGTGAACCTTGGCTTGCTGATCCCTTGGTTTTAAAGTTTTCTGGGCTATATTTTTCTGAAAGGTTAAATGCTTACAACAGAATCATTTTAAAGGGCATGATGATTTCATGGCACTTAGACTTGTCACACAATAAGGTATCACCTTTCCACAAAGTCAACAGGAATGATAACATCTGTCCTATGTACCCTGTGTGTCCTGAAGCCAGTGGCTCAGCTGAGCAAGAGATGTCTGAAATATCTATGGAGTGTAATACCCTGAAGCACAGACCACATTCACCCATAGCTCAGGTGAAAATGTTGGTGTCATTAATAGCTTCTTTTCTGTACCATTGTGTTCACCTTAGCTGCCAACAGTAGATGCTGTAGGCAAAGCAAGGTGTGTGTTAAGGGAGAAACAGCCACAGGTCTCTGTTCAGAGCCAGAGGAAAGGCCATCCCAGAACTCAATCCAAGAGTTAGGTCTCACTGTACTCTAGGAGTGAGGTTTCTATCCTGCCATGCTGGTTGACTATGTGCTCCATCCATAGGGCTTAAGAAGCTGTCCCAACCAAGCAGTTCCAATTAGAGCAGCAATAAAGGAAACATGCCTGTCACAAGTCATTTACAATTATTCACAACTCTTTTCTCAGTCCTTAACTTGGAAAGAGACTAAGGAAATCAGTGAAAGCTACAAATAGGCCCGTTTCAGTTGCTTTTCCCAGCTTTCCTCTCCGCATCTGCCTCTTGCTTACTGGCTTGCCGGTACTTTGATAGCAAGCCACAGAAACCACAGCAGCAAGTACTTTACCAGTGCTGGGGAAACTCTCAAGGGAGAGAAGAAATAGGTATGAAATTGTTACTCTTTTTGCTCTCTGTGTTTATTTATTTTGGACCCACTGGGCTAGACCGCAACTAAAACTTTATGAACCTAATAAAATTCCCAACATTCTCAGACATGGGTCGTGATGTTTATGTATTAGGCAGAATACAAAGGTGTATTTATGAGGAGACTGGAAGTACTTAGAGATGCTTGAGCTCAGGCAAGGCATAAAGCACACGTAGGAAATGTTTTCAAACTTAGCACAGGTACAGTCAAGCTAACAAGTGCTCTTCCCAGCTGGGAAGATGAAGATAAACCGCATGACATATCACACCCAGAGCATTTTGGAAACGTTGTGCTCCTCCACACCTCCTCACAGATGGCGGAGCACAGGGCAATTTCATTAATTTTTTCAACAGCTGTTATTTATTTATTCATTTGCCTAGTTCTACTATGGCTAAAATACGAGCTCTCTCATTTGGGTAGTGGTGGTAACAATACACACTAATAAACAGGGGAAAGTTACAAGAGTAAACATCTCTTTTCCCTTCTGACCTCATAAACCACACAGTATTCACTGATTCAATAAGCAAGATATACTTTCTGACTCAAGTTGAGAGATAATGGGTCTTGGCAACAGATAGGCTTTCCATCTTTATAAATAAGAAAAAGCTAGAGAGAATATACGCTGGGATTTATTTTTGCCAGGAGCAAATAAACAGTTCTGTCAATACACAGATAATCCTGCTTCCCCACCCCTCTTCTGTCGTTGGCTATCTGCACACCACCGCCCATCCCCCCCATCCCCCTCCCCTAAAAAAGAGGGAAAGAAAGGTTGAGCATTCATTCTCCTCCTGTCACGCATAGGTTTTTTACTTTTTTCAGCATTAACTTTTTTGGATACTTCCTGTCACTGGAAGACCTCTCCCTCCCCACAAGAACAGCATACATTTTCAATTTAGATTATGTTCCCAGCAGATGTTGCAGGACGTGAAGGCCTTGCTTTCTCTTTCATTAAAAAGGCACTTGTAATACATTTTATTGTCTTGGATGGAAAGAAATCATGTATTGCAATGTTCAGAAATCAGTCAATGTGATTTCATAATTTCTACCTTAAAAAAATAATAATTGGTTAACAGAAAAGAATAGAAAACAAAGTTCCATGTTGAATTTATATCCCTGAAGAGCATTTGTAAGTATCCCTCCAAAGGGTGCTAAAGGAGGAAATGTTTACTATCTCAGGAAGAACTCTCCAACTCTAATACCCAGTCAACCCAAGAAACACTTCTTGTTACCATCCTAATATTCTGCATGAAAATTCAGAGTGCACGTCAGTGCTTTTGGTTCACCACATGGAGCTCCTGGCTATCCTGTGTGCACATGGCTTTATCTGAAGTTAGACCTGCTAACAGAAACCCTTCTGTTCTCAAGACATGACACTAATATCCCATGTGGAGCCTGAGGTCTGGGTTAGATACACCGCTTGGGTGTTTCTGGCCAGTGGACTAGCCAGGGCCACATCACCCATGTCCTCCTCGCAGCAGCAGGACTGGCTTGAAGTGGATCAAAGCACCCAAAACCTCAGTGCTTTGAACTTGCCTAAGAAAGATGGACCAGAACAAGTGAGCTCCTGTTTCATTAATAGTCACCCAAGGGTAAGGCTTGAAAGGTAGATAAGGCAGGACAAGAAAATCTAATCAGAAACTCCATATACCAGAAAATGGCATGCTACAGTCTCCAAAGATTCCCTTTAAAAATCTTTAAGCATATGCACACTAGGAAATTGCTGCTAGTAGTCTGTAGGATGCTCAGTGTCACAGAACCATTTGTTATCATCTGGTTTCACAAATACCTACTGCTAAACATACATTTATTTGTCTGTGTATGCATCTATGTGTGTATACTTTACATACGCTTATATTTACTTATTCCATCCTTTGTGTCGAAACTAGGAACAAAATGAGGTTATAACCTACGGCAAAACATCCACAAACATAATGCAGAACCACCAGAGCTGCCAAAAAATCCCTGCTGTAGAGAGAAGATTAAGCCTAACAAAATGGACAGCAAACCGCAAGTTTCATACAGAAAGCTTGTTTCCAATACAGTCAGATTTTATCATTCCATTGTTTCTTCCTGTATTATGGAAGCAATTGTATTTTACTAAAGCGTAGGTATGTCAGAGCCAGAAGCAATGGTGCATCTAAACCTACATTTGTGACAGTAAGTAATATAGACAAATTGATATCTCAGCATCTATTCCCAACAACATAAATCCAGCCAGTGGCTATCTCTCAGGTTTCCTCATTTTCCATAAATTTGTCTATCTTCCTTTGAGCTGATATGCACCGCTTTTTATTGCTGACTTTGGAAATTCCTCAGTAATTTAAAAATTCTTTGTGTAAGAGAAATTCAGCTTGAATTACAACTGAGGCTGGTTGTTTCTATCTGGTGTATTGGGTTTCCTGATTACACACACCAAAACTTTCAAATTATACCTTTCCGTAGGCACTGCAGAAAGCACTGACTGCTTTGGGTGACTGGTGGAACCCCAGGACCAGCAAAGAGAGACTGAAGACAAATTTGGCCTGTGGTCACCTCTTCCTGGCCATGGGCAGCTGAGCATGAGTGCTGATGGTGGGTCAGTGCAGGCTGGGTTCTGCCTTTCTGGCTGCTCATGAGTCCTCCTCATCTCCAAAGCCCCCACAATCACTCCCCAGAGGTTTGCCTCCCCGTACATTGATATATTTATTATTTTTCCAACCTAGGAACCTTCTAGGCAAGGGAAATGCAGCAGGGAACACACTGATCTCTGGTCAGCCAAAGAAATGGCCTCCTTTTGACTGGGCACTTGCTACCTCAGCTGGGGGTGTGCCTTCTGGGCCAGCACCCCATGGCCCCTCTTCACAAGCCAGAGGGGTTGTAGCATCCAGACGATCGCAACTGCAGGGCTGTCCCAGCAAAATAGCTTCTTACCATTATTTTCCAGTTGACCAAGAAGTAGATGTTTCCTTGAATCCTGGGGAAGTCCTGGCTTTATGCTGGCAGCGTGGAGCCCTGGGGCCACCAGTACCCCCATGGAGTGGGAAGCATTTGAGATTTCAGCCACGGGCTCCCTCCATGCCATTGCCAGTGCCTGGCCGTAAAAATCACCAGCATCCCACTGATGCTGGAGCCGGGCATCCCTCACTCCTCACGCTTTTTTGACAGTCAAATATCAAAATAACTATATTCCTGCTGCACGCGGGATTAACTATTCCTGTTACACACGGGCTTGCCTCTGCATGAAGCAATCGGCAACATGCATTCTGCACATTTTTCACCAAAACACCCAACCCTTGGCCCCTCTGCCACTGTCAGGCAGAGCAGCAGCAGCCCCACGGGCAGGCACAGAGGAGCTGTGCGTGGGTGGCAGCAGCAGCCAAAGGCCAGAGCGAGGAGGTGGCCTCAGGGATGGCCATCCTTCCTTCTCCAGGCCTGGGGAAGGACCTGCAGGAGGGTGACCCAGTGCAGGGATGGGGATGGCGAGAAGGCAAAAGGTTATCTTGAGGATACGGCGGCTCCACACGGGCAGAACATCTGAACTGAGCGTATAAACATCCCACGGTTCCCAGCATAGCTTTAAATTAAAATAAACCCGTTCTGTAACAGCGCCAGAGAATGGCAGACTGAGAAATTTACAGTCTAAAGGATCCGGGAATTCACTCTCTATTACTCTGTGAACATTCATTAAAAATATAAAAATGAAATTAAAATGGCCATATTAGGAAGATTTGATGCCCTTTGTGGACACATATCTTTTATTTTCAGGACAAAATTGGTTTTCTTCCAAGAAGTCTGATGAATTTTGAGATGGGAACTTGTTAAAATCATCCACAATGGCATTGTATAGCACTGCTTTTTCTCGCTGTAAGTGATATTCTGTAGTTCCTCCGTTACCTCCAGAGGCTGAGTTAACTGGCCTGGGTTAAGTCAAAAAGCCAAAAATAGAAATAGTAAACCACAGAATAGTGTAACAGATATTCAAAATTATAAATCTGTAATCAGCAAAGCAGCAAAGCTTTGTTAACATCTTCCTCACGTAAGGCATTCATGCCTTATGTGTTGAGGCATTCAAATAAAAAGAGTTAATGAGACCATTTTAAAAAACAGCTTTTGCAAGCCGAAGAGTTTTGGATTACTTGCATAAATATCCAGATTGCTGAAAGCTGGGCTGCTTTTGACATCTCTGTGTTGTGCGTTTACATCCCTATGAGCTGCATGGGTCCTGCCTGGGAAGAGGAAGCCTTTCCACGGGACCAGTCATGCAGTCTTTTAAGGACTAACAATGAACATACAGTAACTATGAAATAATTAACCCATAGATCAATCTCTTCTTGCAAGAGCATGACCAGACAAGCTGGTAAACTCAGAAACGTGTGCGTGGTCCATAAAAGATAAATATGTCTTTCTGTGTGACATATACTTGATAAATGCTCATTCTGTCTGAAAAAAATTTACTTTTTAGATGGTTCCATACGAATCAGAAAGCTTACCTACCATTTTTAAGTTTGGCGCCATGCTTACGTTCTCCCTGAGAATCAGACAGTGTCTAACACCACCACAGTCTTGGCAGAAAAATCCACACTGATACTTATATCACTGTAAAATCCACTCATGCTGAGTGAATTAATTACTTACTAAGCTGACAGTTTTTAAGATAGAGCAAAATAAAACTGACAAAAAAGCCAAACATAAAAATCCAAATGCAATCACAATGTCTGTTGAAATGTTAAAATAAAAATGGGATAATGTTTGCAGTGCTGAACCTTGGCTCTTGGATGAGTTTCTTAGTATCAGATTTCAAAATGTTTCAGCACCTACAGCCTCATACAGTTTCTTGCAATGCTTTTCAACACACATAGCAGCCATAGTTTAAAACCTCTCAGACCAACTCTGGAAACTATTTAGCACCTGAATCCCATCTACTTCCACATAAATGTCTCAGTTCCTTAATCATAATTTGGAAAACCGTGCTTATCTGCCTCTCAGGAATTATTTAATAAACTCTACATGAGACTTCTGAAGTCCTTTAGATATGATGGCGAGGGGAGAGGGGAAAGCACAGAGTGGACAGAACAAAGTGAAATGAGGAATTAAGTGAGGGAGATCGGCAGTGACAAGGTGAGCTTTGCTTTGGTTGCTGGAGATAGACAGACAGATAGATAGACAGGGGACTGTGTAAACACCCTACTAAAAGCCTCAAATTGCAATCAATAATTTGTAAAACCCAGCTAACAGTGTTTTCAGTGCGCATATTGAAACAGACTTGAAATTATTCCTACCTCATAACACTGAAATTTTCCTTAGTGCCATTCATGAGATATCAAATTATTTCCATCGCATGCTGGAACAGATACATAGCGAAACTCAGAAATTCAGACCAGAAGTTACACTTATGGAAATACTGCCTAAATTTTGGAGAAAACACTTTGTACCAGGTCATCAGTTCAAGACAGATGGCCTCATAAACCTCTCAGCACAATATAAAACCTAAGGTTATATTTGCCGGGTTCCAGGAACCGCATTTCACGCAGATGACTGAGTGGTGCAGCAGAGGGGCAGAGGCAGTGGGATGGGAGCTGAATACACCCATCACCCGCACACGACGCAGGGTGAGACAGAAATGGAGAGTGACAAAGAGCTGCCACACCAGGGCACACAGCTGCGGACTTGCTATCTCCTAGGCTTCCTAACTAGTTTGTCTGCCATTTTCTCACCAACGAGGACTGAGTGGTGATGCCGGAACAAAAGCCCAGGGAAGCAGCACATTTCATGGTGTGCTATGCATCAGAGCCTGAATTTATATACCCAGGCCAGTCTGGCTATTCAAACATTCGTAGGCATCCCTTCTCCGTTATTAACATATGCTTAAGAATGTCAGATTTCACATGGGCTATAATCATTTACTGGCATTTTACATGGGAACCTTGTTTACTTAACTTGAGACATCTACAGCTAAAGTATTGACTCATATCTAAGAGATTAACTTCACAATGTTAAAAGTTTATCAGTCTTTCCCAGCTTCATACTATTTTGGACATATCAGTAAGCAAGCCATCACCCCCAATGCCCTCACTCATAAAAATGTAGCAGAAGGCATAGTATAAATAAATATGGTGACCACACAGTACCTCGCATTTACCACCGCAAAGCAGGCACAGGCGTTCTCTCGTCTGCCCGGCTTGGAAAACTCTCAATTATTTAACAATACCTGGTGTGCACTGACTGCACATAAAAATTAAGCTGGCACTGTGAGGTATCACTCTACATTTCAAAAAAGAAAGCAAACATATATGCGAGAGGGAGAAAGAGAGGTCACTCCATGTGAGAACAAATTGCCACAAAAAGGGCCACAAGGGGGACACTGCAATTTGGGACTAAGAAGCATGTGAGGGTTCTTCTAATATTTTACGCATCCAAGAGATTCCACTGCTTTAATGGAGAGAAAAATATGTAGCTGTAGCTCACAAGTTGTCTACTAATTTGTTTAGACATTTCCTAGTGTTGGTCTGCTCCAGTGGATCAGCTGCCACTGGAAAGCATTAAGGATGCTACTGTTTTCTTCTTTAAATAAACATAAAACCAGTATGTACACCTGTCCAATTGGTACCTTTCATCCTCTCTTTTTACCTTTTTTTTTTTTTTTTTTAACATATACTACTTGAATCCAGCAATCTTTCTAATGATATCTCCATTTTGCAACAGAATAATTCTTGGAAGTAACTCTTTTTGCTGAAAATGTTTCTCAGCACGCAGGTACAGCCACAATAATATTAAGTTACAGGTGGGATGGGAGGCACTGCTGATTATTGATTTCACTTGACTCTTCCTTCTATTCCCTGCCCTTTGACACAACTGCCCAGCCTGAGATGTCCTATGTAACAAATCCACCTGAGGTGTCAATTACCAAAAAAATGCCTAGAGAACCTCTGAAACCTCTGAAAAAGTACGGCTTCTGGATGCTGAGGGATGCCCTGCCCCAGTTTCACCTTGTGCTTACCCAGTGATGCTGCCTGTGCCGGGCTGGTCTCCAGGAGCCTGGTCTCCTCTGTGCTTGTGGTGCTTCTTGCTGGACTCGGGTGCAGAGAAGGGGAAATCCATCTGGCTTCTGAGCAGAGGGACACAGCTGGAAAGGGGAAGTCCAGGAGGAAATATTTCTGGACAAGCAGCCTGTGGGAAGAGGGTGGCAGGGAAGTAAAGCCAGGAAATGACACACAGAAATCCCCATTCAGAACATGTTACCAATGTTTCCCCAAAAATATTGCTGAGGAAATCCAGAATGAAAATCATCCATGCTATTTAAATTTAGCCCCTGCAAGTAAATCTTCCAGGGAAGGAATGGCACTGAATGCCATTACCACACATTACGCTTTTCTCTCTCAACACACAGCACGCCCAGCACTACCTAACGAGCAGTGACAGCAAAACATCGTGATCTTCACTGTCTACAGCAGCGCCAGGCTTCTGCACCCGAGCAAGGAGAAGTGAGCAGAGGTCTGAGCAGGCTGACAGAGCTCTCTGGGGATGGGAACAGGCTGACTGCCAGTGATCTCCCCAGGCATCTGCTGGCAGCAGAGAAATCGTGAACTCAGAAATCTCAGTGTTTTGTAGACCCTCAGGGCAGTTATGGGCCTTTCTCTCAGCCCTGATTCAACCCACTGTTCTTCAGCTTGTTTTCATCCAGGTCTATTTCTTCCACCTCCTTGACCAGACTCCTTGGGCCACCCCAGGCCAGAAGTGCTCACCTGCCAGGTGCAGACCTAAGGGTCCCGGGGGGCAAGGGCATGGCTCCCAACCCACCCTGGGCTGGACACCCAACATACCCTCCCCTCATCTCTTCACCCTCTAGCCTACTCTTCCTCTAACTCTCCCTGCCAAGGCACTCCTGGTCTCACCCATTTCCAGTTTAGCCTTTCTTTGCCAGAGTCACCTCCTTGCACAAGAGTTTGTAGCTCCTGTGTAAGCCAGTGTTACATGGCTGTCTGCATGCTGCCATGGCTGAATACCTCTTGCAGAATGCAGAAAGTAAAAGAAATGTCAGGACATGTACTTCTACCAAAGCAAGGAGCATATAAGAGATAAAGAGACTGTATTTCGCCATTGCTTTGGTGACTGTAGAGTATATATGTCAAGTTTTGCTCTTCCAGATGGTCCCTGTGTACATTTTTTTCTCATCTGGGAGCTGCTCTCTCACGGACAGACACATGAAAGATGGCAAACAACTAGACAACTGGGTGGAAATTCTCTGTAAGGTCCCAGAAGGCTTTGTAAGTTCAGCCATGAATGCCATAAATGTTAACACAAGTAGTCCACTAACACATATTTGAAGTAATTGCAAAACCTATTTCCCCATGCTGACTTGTGACTCATACTCTAGCCACAGCCATACTAGGCAGAAGAGGTCTCTTAGAAGGCTCTACCAGTCTTGGTAGTAGTGACATTTTTTGGATGAAATTGTCAGGAGTCACCAGCTTAGAGAGTGTACCACCATCCTTTGCATTTTTTTACCCATGATTTTCCCTCTTGCCTGTTTCTTTGTACACTGGACACTGTCAGATGCACACACTTCCATCTGTTGATTTTTAAGGGCTCTTGGCTTTGAGTTATCTTTCTTCTGGTTTAATCAGTAGATATTTTACCAGATGTAATTATGACCTAAAACTGCTCTGTGCCTGCTAACATATTTTTAGAAGGAACTTGAATATCTGTGGGGGAATAATGGGTGTGTGGGGTGCTGGTTTTAGCTTATTCTCCTCTCAGTGATCATCAAGCTATTTCATATTCGCCCAAGATTCCACTAAAATACTTGTAAATGCCTCTCCTCTCAGTGACTATTAGGCTATTTCACATTTGCTCATGATTCCACTAAAATACTTGTAAATGCCCCTCCTCATCCCTGAATTGCGTTGCTTGCCTAGCTTTAACTCATCATGGCTTTTAGCTCGTTTTTTCCTGCTAGCAGTAACTTAGAGAATGTTCTTGTGTAGCTGCCACCTCTGTTTTCCATTTCCAGAACAGTTCATTTGTTAACCTCAGATTTTTTGAGCAGTCCCTTGTGAAGCCACATTGGCTTTTTTACTTGTTCTTTGCATATCTTTTTTTTTTTCAGAGGAATTTTAATCTGTTGCACCTTAAATCCAAATTTCTCATTAGAATTCTCCACCTTGTTTTCACACCCTTAGATGTGAGGTGTGAAACTTCTTCTCATTGGATCCAGCCCACTAAGCTCCTGATTAAACTAAGCAGTTAAGGATATGCTTAATTTAAAGAATGTGTATAATCCTATCCCTGTTCAACAGAACACATATATCAACAGGTCCTCCAATGGGACAAAAGCACATGCTGAAAGCTACTGTAAATTTGTAAAAAATTCTATTCTTGAAATCTAATCCTCCAGTACTACTGCAGCACCTACTGGCCTTAAAGAGTTTTTTCTCAATTAAACAAAAGGAGATTTGCAGTACTCTGCTGTTTTCATCCTTTCATTTTCATAGGACTTGTTACCTTCTGGGTTTTTAGGTCACTGCAGTTTTCTACATCCTCTACATAGAAGTAACCGCATGTTTTACCACATTGGGATGACAATCTTTTGACAATTAGGATCACGCTCTTGAAAAGAAAACCCTCTCTTCAGAGCAAGCAAAGTAAGGCAGATCTTTTAGACTTCCAATCTGGGATATGCAGGATATGCATTTGTGGAGGAAACCACAGAAAATCAGCTGTGAAGGCTCAAAACTTACATCTCGCTCTCTCTCTCCAGAGCTCAGGCTGAGAGGCTGCATGGAGCCTGTATGCTCTCACACCAGGATTTAGCACATCTCTCTTGTTAGGGGACGTTTTACCTTCTTGCAGCAACTGACACCTACCATGCATACAGAAGCATGTTCCCATGAGAGGAAGAAGTAGGAAGAGGCTCTCACGCTTCTATGCCCCCTGGAGTAATTTGTCCCTTTCTCCCTTGTGAGACTCAAACGAACTGTCCTGGAAGAGCAAAGTTGTAATTCAGTAGTATAGTACTGTGCTGGTGATTTTTTGTTTTTCACACCAAGCTTCTAAAAATAGTCATTTTTTCTCTAGTAGCCAAATGCAAATTAAAAAGAAATGGAAAGAAAGTGACATGACCCAGCAGCAAATCTTTTACCATTCAGCTTTGCAGTATAAATTAAAGCTGATGAAGTAAAAATAATGTTTAAAAAATTTGTACCTTGAGGCAATCAAGTGACTCGGTGTCCCCACAGTCAATCAGATGGAGTACTTACAGCTTCACTCACTGTCTCCTAAGAAATATGTTGTTTTGCTTCTTGGCTAAAGTGTGGACTCAGGGTGGAACATGATTTGCAGGTAAAAGGCAGAAGAGAGCACAGACCTGTTTGATTCCTGGCTTGGTATCCTGTCTTTGGCTTAAATAAAGCTGTATTTTAAATTATTTTGGGTAGTCTTTTTTTTTTCCCCTTTTTTTTTTTTTTGGTAGGTTTGCCTCATGTTTCAGTATTATCTGTTAAAAATACTATGCAGCTTGATGCTATCATCCACACCCAAACAGCACTTTAGCACTTTATCACTTACTCCCTTTCAACCAGAAGAGGAATTTTTCTTGGTGTTAATGGAAGTGCAGTCAAGGGCTATGCAGGACCCCTCTGAAACAAGGAAAACATACCATTCACTCAGGTTAGCCTATATAAGTTTTTTGGCCTTTAAAAAAAAATAAAATTAAAAAAAGATTTTATTAACATAGGAAATGATTCAGAAGAATCTGCAGGCTACAAAGGCAGATAATATCCCTCAGATGGTACAATTACCCAGACAACTGGAAAAACTTGCAATTATACAAATAAGGTATAACACTGTGAAGCTGATAGCAATGTAGGAAGCTACAGAAAGGCATTTCTTTTCTAGGGAATAAAGGGTGACCATATTGCAATCAGCTGCCAAACTTGGATAACATGATATCTAACATATTCTAACATATTAAATAAAGATGTTTAATGTTTCTTCATAACAAAGTAGAGGAGTCATAAATCACAAAGTACTGATTCCATTGGGTACCACAACTCCGCAAGTTTGAAGACAAAGAATATATCAAGTTTCATTCTTATTCTCATTATAATCTCCATGAAGTAACCTTGAGGTCGGAGAGGGAGGTGAGAGCCTGTGGAGGTATGCCTTCAGTGAAGGAGAAGTGATTTTGCTTTGGATTGCTTGGATTTCTTAAAAGAAGAATCTGCTGCCTGAATAATCGGGAGTGGTTTGCCTCATAGGGCTGAAAAAACAGAAAAATTGGTGATACATTAAGTAATTGGGGATATTTTGTAACCAAGACTGCCCTTTAAATTTATCCACTTTCCCTATCAAATGCTCCCTTCCAAGAACTAATTACTGAGTCATTCTTTTCCTGTATCATGTAAGTGCTGTTTCTTTTCATCTTCCAGGATTTTTGTGTTTGCACAGACAGTTTCTCCACACTAACACACTTTAGCTACTAAAAAAAAACCAAACATAGAAGGAACAATTCAAAGTGACCAGACATCTTGCGTCAGAACAGAATTAGCAAACTCTAATAACTGTCTGGGCATTTATTTGCTATCATTTACCTGATCATTTCAAAGTACTGTTGAGCCATTAAAGGCTTTACAACATCCTACAAGGTTGGTATTTTTAACCTTCTTTCACAGACAGTAAAAATGATACAGAAAGAGCTGAGCCCCTGTGCTGTAGGTCATATGGGCAGTAACAGAGAGGGGCCATAAACAAGCTGACAAGGCTATAACGTTCCAGTCATTAGACAACACCACCTCCTTCTGGAATGAAAAGTCAGCAACACGTCTGTCTGACACAGGAGAAAAAAAAATAAATCACTGCAGCTTCTTGAAAACAATTACAAGGCAGCCTTCCCTGAAAAAAACAGAGTGTGAAAGGTGAATTATGAAATTCACCTCATGAATATACACAAATAGCGTATATTTCCGCATTAAAATAAAGACAATCAGGTGTTTAGATGTTCTTCTTTAAAAACTGGGAGGGACACATGAAAGAAGTGCCTGCGCCTTGGTCTCTGCGTCCCCCGGGAGCTGGGTGGGTACAAAGAGCCTGCGTTTGCAGCAGGACCCACAGGAGCCCCAAGCAGCCGGTGGGAAGGCTGCACTGCTGTGGGCACACGAGCTGCTCCACCACAGGGCTGCAGCCTGAAGCCACCTGCATCACCGCCTCCTTTATCTACCTGCTGGCTGGGTTTTGCAGCCCTCGAGGCTGCCTCTGGTACCCAGGCTGGGCAGTTCGGGGGTAGCTCTCCTGCTGGGCACATAGAGCCACCCCGTCCATCTGATCAAGTGCCACGCGGCATTCTTCTGACAATACAGCTCAGAGACTGCTTCTGAAGTTTCAGCCCTAAGGGGAGAAGACTATCCAAGCAGATTGCATCCAGCACCCGGGATGTATGGAGCTGAGATCATTACCGCGCCGTTACGAGCACCGCAAGCGCTGAATGGCGTCCAGGCTGTTATTGCATAAGTCTCAAGCGCTTTCCTGGCAGCCACGGCAAAGAATATGAAAATGTTGAAACTGAATTTATTCTCAGTTTCAACATCATCTCTCAGAAAGAGTCAACCAGCAATGGAATTTCAAGGGGGAAAAGCTCCTATAAAACTAATGACTTTTTACTCTCTCTCTCTCTCTCTGTCAGCAGATGATTAATTCCTGGTGCTGGAGGTGCATCTGAGCGACTTAGAATGGAGTTCTGGAAGTCATGAAGAAGTAAGAAAGGTTTTGACCAAGGCTTAAACATTCTATTCTCAGCCCTTGCTCCGTCCAAAGCTCCACTGATTAGAAGCCAGCAAGAATATTTCCTTGAAAAAGGCAAACAAAAACGTCAAAACAATCTCACTTTGCAACTTGGGATCTCACATTAACAAGCAACTAAAGCAAGACAGATTAAAAGTAATATCAGGTTTTTTTCGAAGTCAGATGTTTGACGTTCACCACCTAAATATACTTTTTGAAATTTGTGTGTCTGCTCCCAAAGTCAGTATAAACTGTCTGATAGGGGCCTTTGAAACGTATGCCGCATAGGGTGACACACAAATTTGGAACTGTGAGTTTAATTAGAGTGACCCAAGTTGAAAAACTTTCTCTAAGTGACTCACCAGTGATTACAGAAAAAAAAAACGAGTCCTATGTCTCCTCTCTCCCTGTTGCTATGTTCTAAACACAAGAGCCACCCGCAACTCCCCCAGCTCAGAGCAGACTGCACCACTTCTAGAAACACATTCCTCAACCAAACACAACTTGTGGCAGTCACTGCAAAGGAGGTCTCATCACTCGTGATACTCCTAAAACAACAATATAGAGAGAATAATGGAGAAAGAAGCCGATTTGTAAATGCTTCCTGAGCAACCCTTTATAACGAGCACCTCCTAAAAACCTCCTGTGCTAGAGCTGAGAATACAGAGGTGAACACTTACAACACTTTATCATCATTCTTTTTAGCTTTAAAAAGTATTAAGTATACAACATAGATTCAACATGTATGCATATAATTAATTATTGGGGTGATTTTTTCGATTTAAATGTTTTTACCATTTTTTATTACACTCCCCTCCAAACATCTGGAAATTTTAATTTAAAAAAAAACCAAAACAAAACCCCAGTCTTTTCAGTAAGTGATAGTGCAGCCAAAGCTTTCTTGCCAATCAGAACATTCCCAAATACTGATTTCATTTTTTCCAAAATTTCATAAATATTTTTTGAAAAATCCTCATGATGTTCATCCTTCTTTTGTTTCCAAATGGAAAAGTCTGGTTCAAGCAGCACTGCCATTACAGGCAAAAAAAAAGTCCTGGTCCTGAGGAAGGTATTCAACAATCTTCATACACATTAACCATTCTGTTTTGGCATTGCCCTTCACCCAGCTCATACTTTTGACTTCTGCAGTAGAACAAGCAGGTGTCCCCCAGAACAAATTGCCTGATGCACCTCTGGAGTAGTTCCAGCCAATATGTAGTCTATACATGGAACTTGGTTGACATGCCATGGAAAAGATAACTTGGGCTCACCTAGTTAAAGAGTATATAATAATGGAAATAACCTTTACCCAGCATAGGAGGTTACTTTATGGTGGCTCATCAAAGAAATTTGTACTGAAATCTTCTTTTCCTCCACTTTGCCCTTTGTGTTGCCACATTTTGTCCCATCTCTGTCACGCCATCTGGAAGGTCCATTCTTTTTCCCCAGGATGATATTTCAATCCTTCCCTTGGCAGATAATGACTCCCAACTGGTTTCCTCAGCCCGTGCTTTTAACATGCTGTGGCTTCTGGTGACAAAGTTATCAATGGCACGATTAAATTGGAACGCTTTCCAGATGGTGCAGGAGGAATGCCACAGCTCTCTTCCTCCAGCTCAACCCTTGGCCTTTCAGTCAGGCAGCTCTGTGGCCTCTCCTTTAACCTGTTCCTTACCAGTTGACACTCTGCCAACAAATCCCTATCTCCCTCAGGTTATTCCAGTCTCCCACAAAGCTCAGTGGCACTGAAGCCCTGCTAGATTAAATCTCTACGTTTTGCTTCCTTTGAAGAGGAATTATCTTGTCAAAGAGAAATATCAGTTAAACTGGTACAATTTATCTTTGAAAAGCTTCTGTTGCTTTTATTATTTCCATTCTCTACTTGCCTTTGTATCTCTGTTTGCTATGGTTTCAAAACTTTGCATGCTACTGACGTGACACTGATGAGCTGCCCAGATTATTTTTCCCTTCCTTCAATAGAGGGTGTTACAGGCATTATCACCCAATCATAAAGTGCTACCTTTGAGTTCATGGATTATTAAAAATCTTTTCTACCAGACTTGCAATTTCCTCTGCCAGGTCTTGGACTCCTATGAGATGGACATTATCCAGCCACTCTTCCATTGCAAATACATTCATTTGCACTTCTATAGTTACTCCTGACTACCTTTGTCCCCACAGTCTATTTTACAAAACACAGCTTCATTATAAAACAAAACCAAAATATTCTTTAGTTTGAGGTCATACTTGGACAAATTTTATCTTCCTTCACTCCTTACTGGATTGAAGGGAAGAGGGTATTTTTTTGACCTCACTTCTAACAAGGGTGAAGAAATATGTTAATTGTCTTCAGTGACAGATGTCAACACTGTGAGATCTTTAAAGGGTTCATATAAGCCATTCACAGCATTTTGTTATGTTGCAGAAAGGTTCTAATACTTACATATACTCAAATTTGAACCTTCTTTGCCCTGGAATTGCATTGGCCGATACAGTGGTAATCATCTGAAAATAACATTTGATCCAAGAGAGAAAGGAAAAACATTTCAACATTGATTTCAGCTTCCAATATATTTGTCATTTTGAGTATCTATGTCAGCAAAGACTGACCAGAAACAGTTTCAATAACTATCTTACCTTATGCGCTGCAGTGTCCCCAGAAGAGCTCCATCTGAGTAGGATGGCCCAGCCTGGGGCTGACATGCCTGGGCTAAACCTGGTGCTTCTGCAGGTGAGGCACTCCCTCACCTTCCACTCACCTGGAGCACACCCTTTCTGCAACTGCTACAGCCCAAGATCACCCATCACCCAGTAGACAGGACAAGTGCACACAGTAAATATAGGAAAAGTAGGGAAAGTTTATCATTATTGTATGATTCTTACAGGGAAAGACATAAGTGGCTATTCATTAAATCCCCAAAACTCTCTTCCAAATCCTTCTGGCTTGAATGCATAAGGAAGATCCTCCCTTCTCAAGCTCCTTCCATCTTCACTATGCCAAAACCCCAGATCAAGCCTCATTTAAGCAATATACAAGGAGCAATTTCAATCCACTTAATATGTGTAATCAAATAGCTCACTGCTCAGTATATTCCAGAGCTTGGGAATGCTTATGAAGCTGCCACAAAGCTTTCAGAGCACTGCAGAGCTCTGCTTTGAACTGCCAAAGAAACTGGAGGTTCTTGCCATAAAATTGAGGTCCAGTGTGTCACAGAGTGCACATTGTTTTGACTAATTTGAACCTGGAAACAATTTCTATGCTTTCTTCAGAACTGGTGAGTAACCATTGAGCAACTAGATTCATGTCTTCATGTTAGTACTGAAAGAGATTTTCACGGTGGGTTTGGCCTTCTAAGAACCATCTGCCCCATGATACCATCTCTTCTAATTTCCACATATTAAATTTCATTAAAGAACAGCTGAAATGCAAGATGCTTTTTTCCTCACATCACTCCTCTGAGGAAACAATTGTTTTTAGCTTCCATAAGGGCTTTATGAAATACTGAGAGCGCAAAACATCCCCATGACAACCTCTGTAACACATTGGTCAAAATGGTATATTTTTAGCCAGTGTCTGTAATGTTTTATATTTAAACTAAATGGTATGTCTGTGAACTATATTCCTGTGAGAGCTGCCTAACCTGGCAGTGGCATGATGGTGTTCCCAGGTGCTGCAAACTGAAGCACAGCTGGCAGCACAGACATTTGCATTGGGATGTCCTTGGCAAAAGTCATGCATGAGTCCTCCTGGGTTTCTGAGGGTTTTGACAATACATGGACATGAGAAATTCCCTCTGGGACCAGACCAGCCATCCACCTAGTCCTATAATCTATCTCTGTCAGTGCCTGTTGTAAATAAGTATGTGCAAATACAAATGCATTAATACATCTGGCAGAGCTTACTCAATGCCTGTCGTTGCAACCATTGGAACAGAGCACGCTTTGGACTGGCAAAGTGCACCTTTATATCATGATCATAATGACCAAACTACACTTGGTCGGTTGAATCCCTTAAGCTGCCCTCAAAGAGACTTTCTCATTACAAACAATGAGCCGACAGCACCTCTTCATTAGGAAAAAGATAAGTAATAAATGAGCAAACAAAAACCATGGGCTAAACTGGCCTATTGAAATGTATTAAGCCTCATTAGCCTATTTTATCAAGCAGAGCCAAGAAAATGGCTCTAAGTGTGCAGGGAGGGAGTCTGTCTCCTATTTTTGTAGTCATCTTTGAAAAGGAGAGAAATCCACTGGATTACAACGTATGGAAAGGAAGAGGTGGCTCCCCATGCATCTCTGGAAATGCCCCTGGGCTGCACAGTACAGCTCCAGCCAGCCCAAGACCTCCTGGAGGAAGGCTGCCCCATAGACTTCTGCTCCCATGGCGAACCCCATCACCTACCCTCTCCAACACCTTGCTTGGGGACGTAAGCAGGGCTGCAGTACAGGCAGAGCTGTCAGAGACATCAGCAGGGTTTTGTGAGGCAATCCAACTACAATGGCCACCAGGCAAGACAGGTGTATACTCAAATCAAAACTTTTTTTTTTTTTTTCTTTTTTTTTTTTTTCAGTGACATACCAGTAATTTCCAGAGAAAGCAGCCTGTTTTCTCAGAAGTATGTGTCTGGTTAAAAACAGCACTTTGGCAAAGAGCAGGTTTAGTGAGGAATACTTGACCAGACTTTCTTCCCATTTTCCTGCTCAGAAAACCCTGTACTGGTCTGTGGTCCATCTCTTCTTGCTCTGGACTCACACACACCACCAGTAATTTGTGAGTCTCACACCGCTTTCTGGCTTTGGCCTTGTCAGCAGAGAGGAAAAGAGAGATAGAAAGAGAGATAGTATTCAAGGAAGGCAGAACCCTTAGAAACAACAAATAATTAATACAGACAAGCAACTCAGAAGTGAAATATTATAAAACGCTATTGTCAGATGTTCTCAAAAATGGCCCAAAGTGGAGACCTGGCTAGTCCCTAGAGCTGGCTCTCCCTAGTCCCATCTATTAAGCCGTTACGAAGCTAAAGTTGCATGAAATAGTTTCCTAACTTTGCTTTTCCATGTATATAATAACTACCCACACCACAAGGGTGTTTCACAACCAGAAATGGCAAGAGGAGATATACACAAGACACTCCATATTAAAATGTGATCCATGCTATGAAAAACAAATGGGAACCCTGGATCTGACCTAACTGTGAAGTAATTTCAAGTGATAATAAGATACCAATGATGAATTTGTTAAATCTGGAGTACATGTGGAACTCATCTGAAGCATACAGCTGAAAAATAAATACACTAATTTCAAAAATGATGCAACGTGACATTTCATCCGTAAGCAATAGCTGAGGACAGTCTAGCCTGCAACTATATTTTTTTAGACATAACTTTGGTAAATTTTTAAATGCATATTAATATTTCTTGTTTACACAATAGTTCAGTGAGACAGCATTCTCCTCCTCCACTTAGAGACACTGAAAGTCACGCTGCCTGGTACATCAAAGAGTTTACCAGCCCTAGAAGATACACACACCATATTATCCTTTTAGCTCACAAGAAAATCAAAAACCAAAGCCTGCTTTCATGTACATCACAATTATTTTGAATCAACCATGCATTTCTAATATCAGTATGTTCAGAAAATGGCTATATCCAATCCTTACTATAACAATGTTGTCAATACATCCAGAGCAGGACCAAAGCATTTAAACTTCCAAAATCCTTTCCAGAATGACGCTTCTATGATTTCTTCCCATCAAGTATGTGCTGCCTTGTTCTGAATCAAGCTCCAATGTGTCCAGAATGTCCTTCCTAGATTCTGTCTAATATCTTCTTGAAAGACCTCAGTGACAGCAATTCGGCTACTTCCCAATAAGGTCTGTTCCAAAATCTAAGCTTTCTGGATATGTCTACAGAGTATCTCTGTTTTCCATCTACTACGTATTTTGTATCTATAGTTCTTTGTAGTTCTTTGCAATTTTCATTACTGGTGTTTATGGACAAGACTTTGCAATGCTTTATCCCATTCTTATACACTGATTTCTATCTATTCACTGGACAAGGAACTTTGGTCTCTAAGACAGATTTTTCTTTTTTCTGTTCCCAGTGCGAGGAGCTCACAAGTCAGATGTAGAGATGCTGAGCACTGAAAAACTGATGGATGTGTATGTGAGTACCTCCAGTCATCTACATATAAAAGCTGTTTCAGAATAAGGTACAGCTTGAAATGAAAATGGGAATAATTCTATGATAACCCTACGGTTTGACGAGCCCTTAGTGGATAAAATAGCATATCAGTTTCCATTGATTAGCTTTCTGAGAACAAAAACTAGATGATCAACTTCATGATCAACAGTATAATTTACTTGCAGGCTGCTTGCTGACAGGTTTGTTTCTAATAGGTTTTGACTTTGTATAACTCAAGAACATTTGCCCACTTAAGTAAATAGAGACTTCACTGTACACCAAACAGTTGAAATCTGTGAGTATTGACATGTAATATAGATGGCGTCAAAAGTTAAATCATTTTCCATTCCTTATTTTTTTCTCCATCTCCAGAGCATCATTTCTTTACTTTCTCATAGCCTAATACTGAAGTGCAGATAACAGTTAAGCTGTACTTTAATGTCAAACACTTATAATTTACCAATAGAGGTGAAGGGACAAAGATATATCAAGGAGGCAGATGACTAGTGACCCCAAAGAACTGTGACAATGAAAACAGGGGATTCTAAATTTTCAAGGACTTTTTGGAAAAGCTATTTTAGGTGGCCTCATACAAGGAGAAATCAGGAGGCATATATTAGACTGCAACCTTTCACAATACAACAGTCTAAGGGCAATGAGAAGATTTTCATACTGCTGCGGGTAAGCAGTCCATGAGTCCTACAGTAAAATATTCCATGTCAGGAAAAAGACCTTGATCTTTGACCTCTGCATGTTTCATATTCTTTCAAGTTAATACTGAAGACAAAACATATGAAAACACAGTTATGAGTATTTAGCTGTAAACACAGGACTGTCTAGTCAAAAAAAAAAAAAATTGGAGGTTTTGCTCCTTTTCATTTACCTTTGTCTTCCTACATGTAGTGTTACTACTAGATATGTTTTCATGCTAAATTCTGTTTATTGATTATTCAAATGGATATGTAATGAACATGGGGCCCTCACTAAAATTCCCATGAAAACTTATCCTTTCAATCTGTGTTATTTGACTTAACAGCAATTATTTTCTTAAGTGTGCTTTTAGGAACTGAAAATGTGACCAGAAGAAATATTTCTATTGTTTACACAAAATGGGAGACATGTTAAATTTTTTTTTAACATCATCTTTAAAGACTCACCATGGTTGTATGGCAACCATATAGGCAAAAAATTCCCAAAGCACAGCCACTGTGAATATCTAATTGCAAATTTATAAAGGACAACATACTAGCCAAGTGCTCTGTTGCTCCACCACCCTCTGAAAATCTCACTGTTTTGGAAACATTAACACTTCCAAAAAAAGAACTGTCCAAATCAAATTATAATTCCAGTCCATATGCTGATAAAGTTTCCGAACAAGTAAATTTAGCATGATGGGAAAAGGCTTAGGAAAGTCAAAGAGTAGGTCTGACCCTCATCTACACCAAGTCTTTTTTATGCTAATTTGAAATTGTAAAAGAAGCCTTTCTGATGTGCAAATTATATTTCAACCCATACAAAGACCACTTTACCTTTCCAGAAGAATACAAAGAAGCACTGGTAAATGAAAAACAGCACAGCGTTTGTATATGAAGTACAAACGTCACCTCACTTTTCATTCAATAGGATGAAGCTTATAAAGAATACTTTTCATAATAGGAAGCCCACATGTCTTTACATAACTGGTTACATTTCTATTATTATGTCACATATAGAGGTAGGACTCAATGTCCCATGTGTAAACACCAACCTCACTTCTTCAGTTACAGTAACTGCATTTTAAAAATACTGGGCTCAGTATTGCCCCTGGATCTCTACGATCAACAGTTCAGAACTGCAAGCCTGGTCACTCTCAAATATTTAATGGCATAATATCCTGGCAGCTACCAAAAGCCACATGCATGCACTAAATACCCCACCTAGAGCATGTGAAGATGCTCATTCTTGTTTAAATTTCACAAGGATTTCATTAGTGTCTCCAGGTCTGCAAGATCTGTAAACTCCTCACAGAGCTCAGAAAGTACAGGATCAGGAAACCTACCCAACACCATCCTCCCCAACGCGTGGGATTAGCCCCTGCAGAGATGACCTCTTGCAAGAGGCCCACTGTAGGGAGACTTGAGCTGCCCCATCCACATCGGGCTCCTTATGGTGCTGCCTTCTACCCCAGCGAGGTAGACAGGCTTTGCATGTGTCTAGGGAGTCAACATTATGACAGGAAAAATTCACCCAATGCCAAGAGCTCCAGCAAGACTATATAACACTTCATTTGTGTGCTAAAAACTCAATAGGGATTTAAACAAATTAGATCCTTGTGCACAAGAGAAAGTTAACCCTTGCTGAATAAACATTTTTTATTAGTGGATCACAATCAGATAGGATGTATTTGTTATGAAGCAGTTTCATTTGAATGAGAACTAAATGACTGGCATACCATGCCTTCTTGTTTCTTTTTCATAATTAGTTTCTTTTTTTGTGTGTTTTATGGGTGTTCCACCAGGATCTTCTTTTTCCTCTGTGTCACAAAACCAAAGATAACTTCTAAAAACAGAAGAAATTAAGCATGTTTTAAAACACTCAAAATCAAGGCTCTCACTCTGGTCTGACGTGAAACAGAGAAAACACATTACAAAGTATAGCAAAAGTTTGCCAAGACTTTTTAATGACCCAGAAACTGATTATGACGTACTGAATTCTGCAAGTTAGTAAATCTGCCCGCATACATGATAGCAAAACAAAACATTAGGACTCTGTCACCAATGGCATTTTCTGTTCAGAATTACATGGATCCAGTAGCATAGTGACCCCCAGGGAAATGTCTTGGTGGTTAACAGGATGAAACCAACAGGCACGTGCAGATACTACTTACAGACACCAGCAGATGCTTCTTCCGTGGAACATTTCTGCCAGCTGTGCCACAGAGGAGTCACCCTGACCCTTAAAAAGCCTTGGTGAGACTGGAGGGCTGTAGTCACGTCTCCATCCTGGGGTTTGTACCTGCCGCCTCCTCTTGCCTGTGTACTCTCATCAGTGTCCTTCCATGTGAAAATAATTGTATTTGTACTTCCTTATGGAACAAGGGAGGACAAAGCCACAAACGCTCTCAGACCTATCATCTTTTTTCATTAGCACAAGGCACAATTAGGACCTGACCCAAAGCCATCTCAAGCTGGCTGATGTCTATCCATTCGCTCACTGGGCTTTTGACCAGCACATGTCCCACTGTAAAATGAAACACAGCACAATTATTTTCACACACAAATACACTGACAAGAGCTCACCATCATTTTAAAGATAAGCAAGCTATGACTGTCAAAGCCAAGGGGTCTTTACTGTAAGAAATTACTAAATTTTTATACACAAAGGGGAGGTTGGAAAATGAAATTACAGTTGCTACAGAAAATCCATCTTTGTTTTCCGAGTTGTTCTTGCTTTCATACTCAGTAAGCACCACCACTTGGGACCAGCTCTGTCCTTGGGTGGGTACATGATTTGTTACGTTATTTCTGCAGCCTCTAAGTTGTCTTCTTGACAAATTTCTGTCTGAATTGTACTCCTTTCCTAAAGAAATGTGCTTGTAAGTCAATCAGGGTTTACAAATATTTCGCCAAGTCAAGTGAAGTCCAACTGGGTGAAAGACAGTTTTATTTTCCTGCTCCAAATTTTCCAATCACACCTATATTTATGTTAGCAAGGGAAACCTCCATGATTTAATAACTACAAGCCATTTAACAAACATGAATTCAAACAAGCACTTGTAAGGAACAAAAACAAATGCTTCACTCTGAAAGGTATGTTTTCCTTTTAAACACTTCTTCCGTTAGAATAGAAGCATAAATTTAACTGATTTCTACATTTATTATTTTTTTTTAGTTATTCCCCCCCTTCCATCCCAGATGGCTAGTTGTTGACTCAGTGCAAGAAACTTGTGAGGTTATACAAACATGAACCTAGTTTGACAATCCATTATAACTTGGCTAATGCCCCTCTGTCACCAATAATCAAGGCTCTGCTAACACTTTCATTCCTTTCTTTCTTATTTTTGCTGAGTACATGGCACTGCTCAGCTGAATCACCAGGATTTCTTTTCTTTCAGAGGGCCCTTTCTTTTAAAGCCTCTTAAGGGAAAAATATTTATTTCTCTTGAAATGAAGCCCTTGAAGGGGTTTGCTTCTTGCAGGTGAATTTCCAGAAATGTTCGTTTTCAGAGGGGTTTAAGGCATAGTTTTCTCTCTGCTCACTCCTTCTCAAATGGCAGCACTGTGCACAGGAACAGTGTCCACTTGCAGCACCAAACCCTGTACGTCTGTGCCCTCCAGCACTACGTGATTGAAAATCAAAAGCTGAGATTTGATCTTAACAGAGATGCCAAAGTCCTGACTCCACCCCATACAAAGTTCCTCAACTCTCCTGGAAAACCTCTAAACAGAACAATCCTGCTGATTCAGACTTCCTTATCAGTTCCTTTATGGGGAATGAAATGCCAGTTTTAAAGGGATATTGGGGTCTTTTTGGTTGGTGGGGAGCACAGTATCAGCCTGTGGGCTCAGTTTCTCCAACTACCCAAATTCAGACTCTCCCAGAGGAAGCCTGGGGATCCCACTTGGACATGCAGCGGCACAGCAAACCAACACTCTGGCCATTGACACACAAGCTTTTGTGGACCTCTGTGGAGAAAACATAACTCCACCTTGGCTTATCGGTACAGAGGTCTCCAAAGAGGTTTCCTTGTGGCCACAGGCTCTGCTCCTGCTCTGCTTCCGTGCAGGACACAGCTGTGGCTGTGTGAAGGATGGGGCTCCCAGGGACTGTCACCCCAGCACCTGCCTTTAGAGCCCAGAGTCTCCAAAGCGTGTCAGACCCATGCATCTGTCATTGTGCTGCACCACATGCTGGGCAGAGGTAAGTAAACCTTGGGAAGTTTGTACTTCCCCGCAGAGCATCGCTACTGCAGGCGGGAGCACCGCTCGGGCCGGGCAACACATAACGAATGGGGCCCTCCGACTTCTCCCAGTTGGGGTTTCTTTGATGAAGCAAAGCAAGACTGAATAAATAAACTTGTCTTACCCAGCCTCTGTGGGAATCCAAACATTTCTGAAGATTTTTGTCATCTGGAGCAGAATACAGAAGTGAGGGTAACATTTTGAAAACATCCTGAGGGAGTGAGCTTTATTTAAAAGAGAAGTGATTTAGGGGCTCTGGAACTTATTCCTTCCAAAGCCCTCAGATGCAGGGTCTTAAAACCCTCTGAGTTTGGGAATTTAGGAGTTTAAAAGGGGTGTCTAAGGTCTTCATCCAGCCAGTAACCTTTAAACTTGTCAGACTTGCAAACACTTTGAAACTTCGTTCCTGCCCCCCTCACAGGAAAGACAACCCACCCAAATGCAGTAATATTAAAGCTAAATTGTCTCTAAAACACAACCACTCATGTGAAGCCTTTTCCATGCCCTTTGTAATTGCTGCCAGTAGAAGCCACAGCCTCGTGTGGAGGACTCACTGTGGCATGAGGTTGCTGTGGGCAGGCGGTGAGAGCAGTGGAGTGGAGCTGAAAGAATGGGTGGTCTCCTCATGGAGACCAGTGCCACCAGCAAGCATATGCCAGACAGAGGTCAGCACACCAGTAGGGCTGGGGACCACAATGTACAGGGCTGCGAGCAGGACAGGACAGGGCAGTGTGGATGCACATCCCACAGCATGCTCCTACCTCCTGGGATGAGAATAGGAACAGCGAGCTCACCTCCCACCACAAAATAACAGATGAAAGACCTACCTGCTGAAGCAACGCTAGCATGTCTGCCTCACGCTGGGCACCAGGGAGTGGGAGAGGGGCCCAGCTTTCAACAGCAGAAGCATCTTAAAGCACTTGCAGAGCCAAAGAGTTCAGGGAGCCAGGAGACTTGTGGAGGGAGCCAGCGGAGAGCGCAGCATCCAACTCAGCAAATCCTTTAAGCGTGTGTTTAAGTGCTTTACTAAATCAGGAACACAGGGCGTCTGCACAGATGGCCCTCCCCGATCCTGAGATACCTGCTAGTACCCCATGAAGGGACAGGGGGGTGGCTCAGTCCCCTGCAAAACCAGGCAACGACAGCACAGGGGTGCAAGCAGAGCCTGCAGTCCTTCATAGCAGAGACAACCTGCATCCAGAGGGATGTTTCTCTGAGCAGCTCACTTCTCCAGGCAGTCACACCGAGTTATTACCATACAGTATCCTTTTTCTCTTTTCTCTTTTGCCATTGGGGTTTTTCTTTTTTTTTGTTG
This sequence comes from Scolopax mira, assembly GCA_004320125.1. Classification (NCBI taxonomy): domain Eukaryota; kingdom Metazoa; phylum Chordata; class Aves; order Charadriiformes; family Scolopacidae; genus Scolopax; species Scolopax mira. Next base: position 82,067 of record BJBW01001235.1, on the reverse strand, counting down.
TTGTGGGGTTTTTTTTCACCCCCCTAATGTTGTTTATTTCAAGTTTCTCATCTCCACTCTTGACAGTGGAAAAAGCTGTATCCTACATATGTTCTGCAGATTATTGGACCCACCTCCCCCTCTGAGTGTTTCAACAACAATCAGTTGTTTTCTGTGCAGCGAGAGGGATTACAGCCCTGTGGTATCTTTCCGCATTCTTTAAAATCTTCTCTTCTCTCTGGGGAAGAATCTGTTTCTGATGTTAATGTGGTGCTACGTGTTTGTAAAGCGTTCTGATCCTGCCTGCTGTCACCACAACATGGTGATGAATTAAGAGTTTAATTTCAGTTTAATTTGCACATGCAGATTAACAAAGGCAGAGGACAGGGCATGGAAGGACAACAGCAACTCTAGTATCTCTGCCTCACTCATCTCACTCGTGAATCTCTGAGGATTGCAATCTCTTCATCTTCGTGTTGATATGCAAAAAAAACCAAGAAACTTGAAGATTTAATAGAGTTAATATTATTTTGACTCAGGTATTATAGAGGGAGAGTGTTTAAGAAAGACCCCTTGGCAACAGAGTTAACACGAATCATTCTAATTTCTTTAAAGTTTCTCCTTTCTGAGGCCTGCAAGAAGGCACAACGTGCTGCTGTTTTGAAGTATGCCCTTAACCCCATTGAGCCGAGGGGTGATGGATAAGCAACTATTCCAGCACTCTGAGTGGCTGGAAACAGACGTGTTAGCAGGCTCTCACAGTGAAGGCACGAACGCTCTCCATGCACTCTGAAGGTGATGATCCCATTTCTGCTGAAGGCGTGATGGTCTTCAGCCCCACAGCCCATGGGGTTGCTGCGCAGGACATAGTACCTCCAGCCATGGTCATGCCCACCCTTGCTCTATGGAGAACTGGCCTTATAGACCATCTTGGCACAACTGCTACAGAGGCTCTCTGAGTCACTGTGGGGACTCTGCACCTCTAAGGCACACCATTTTCCAGCCCCTTGAAAAAAAAGAGACATGGTCAGAAAACGTTATAAAGGAAAGGACTGGAGCAAGGGCCCCTCAGATCTTGGCAAGACAGTTTAAATTGATGGAAGTGTTAAAAATGGAGGACCCACATTTTGGCTGTAACATAAAAATTGTGCTAGGCATCAGGAACTTTTCAAAGAGTGCTAATTTATAGATGCTTTTCTAAGGAGGACAAGTGAGTATATTACTTTTCCTTTAAAGTGCAGCTGCAACAGCAAACCACACACACTCTGTAGGTTTTATAACCTTGCTAATTTTCCCTAAGTCTTGGGAGCTGTTGGTGATAAGTATAAAGGTATTTTGTTTCAACCTAAGAAAAAAAAGAAAACTGAAAACAAAAGAATTTGTATACAGAGTTCATCTAACAGCTAAACTAAAGAGATACCGACTCTGATCTCCACCGACACAGTCAGCAATGCCAGTGGGACTGGTTTATACCACTTACTTGTGATTCAACTGAAGGCACTGGGGTTTTATTTTTATTTCTGCTCATATCAACAAAAAAACTGGACACAGCAAGCATGTAGGGACACAATGACACCCTAAAGGAAATGTTGGATGAATCAGTAATCCTTTTGGATATATGCATGAGTAAAGAGATCCCAGGAGCACTGCACTGGATGAGGTACCTGTGTGAAGAGGAATCAACTCCCAGCTCTGCAAACCATTTTCTTGCTTTCATGTTCCCATTTGTAAAACAGGCAGCTATAAAACCAGTCAGGATGTGCAAGAGGCTCAGATACTGCAGTAAGGAGGAGAGTGTAAGTGCTGAGACTGAAATCCTCATCTTCCAATCCCATCACCATCCAAAGCACCAACCAGCCACTTTATGTCCACTTTTAAGGCTTTGAATGTTGCTTTTGTCGCATAGGAGAAGGAACCCAAGTTTTTAGTGGTATCATGTCAAAGTAGCTCCGCATCAGGGTACCAGCCTACAGTGGAGAAGGCTTGAGCTCATCCTCCCATTTTACCACCTTTAGGGGAAAACTTTTGACACGAGTCAGGAAGAACAGAGGTTTGACTCCAGGTTTGCCTAACCACCTATGCAGAAGGGGTGGGAACAACTTTCTCTGAAACAAAAACATTTTCTGGGGACATAAAATTAAGATCTTCTACCCAAACTCTAACCACAGTCCAAATTTTTATACAAAATATTTTAGCCATGCCTTAATATGAGGGGGGAAGAGGCACACTGCACAGAAAGGTTATTTGCCTATAACAGCCCAAAAACGGAACTCAAGACTTTTCTGTCTCCCAATTCTCTGGACTTTCATCTTTGCTTGATGGTCTACGGGAAAAAATTCACTGTCAAACCCCTGCGGAGGTCCTAAATGCTGCTTACGTTCCAAAATCACTGGGAGAGCTCACATAATAAAATATTTGTTGGAAAGGCACCAGGGCATATTAAATATGGAGAAGCAGCCTTAACTCTCACTTTCCATGCTTTCACGAGCCTGAGTCGGGACTGTAATGTTATTTGAACTACACCTATATTTTGGATTTAACTTAAAGCATTTCTTCACCTATCCAACACCTTTTTATTTACTCCCATATGTTATCCCACATTATCTCATTAGTTACGTTATTTTAGCTGCACTTAGCATGCAGGTGATACTGCCAATTTGTCATAAAACTACGTATCCTTTTATTGTCACTGGAGTTTTCCAAAATATGCGCTAATTCTACAATTGCAAGATATATTTCACCAGCTGAAGAGTACATTATTAAGCATTTCACTACCGCAATAAAAAAGAAAATGTATGAACAGAAAAGCACAGATTTTTTTTTAACCTATTCTCATTTTTACAAATTATTCTAATTTTCATTTGCTTCTGATTCTATATATGTCCTGATTAACAAATGTCACATGAGAGACTTTAAACTAAATGGTCTGGAAATGGGAAAAGGAGTTAAGTAGGTTCATAATGGCACCCAGAGATCTGCCAAAAGTTTTTAAACTGTTCCGGACCAAGCTATAAAAACACATGGCTAGGTATACTCACCAGCAGAAAGGCAATGATATCATCAGCTTGCTAATATATCTTCCATTTTAAAGCCACCAGAGGTCAAGCAGAAGATTCAGACTGTTGGGTTTGTTCCATAAATAGTTATTAGGCAGAGCACCAAGCAGAGGGAAGAATGTTAATATCCAGGAGTGAGTTTGTGTTGCAATGAAAGAGCATGCAATGAAATGAAACAGAAATGAAGTCTATACACTCTTTTGTCCTTACACTGAGAGATCAAACTCTGGCTCACAGGGAAAGCACCACGCATGAAATCCGAGTCCTGGTCAAGTTCTCAACACTTTCCTGCCTTCTACCTGGTTTTACTGCTCTGAGCCCCAGACTTTTCAGGTGAGCTTATTATAAGAATTCAGCATAAACCAAAAAAAAATAGTTAAAGATACACATGATGAAAGTCGAGAGAGCTGTCTGGAAGTTGTATAGTCATTTGCTGAATTCCCAGAAACTTCTACAAATGAAAACTTGGTATTTTGGAGTTAGTCAATACAGTCCATGATTGATGGTGGCTACTTCCTTCCTTAGACCCTGAACACAAAAGGCTTTCTGAACTTCTATATATTTCCTCCTTCTGAAACCGAGTGCTGCTGTAGCACAAGTGAAATAGGTTTCCTAATCTACAGTATTCATGTTATATTCAAAAAAGACCAGTTTATAAAAGAGGCCCACATAACACTGGGTGGGATGGCAAGTAATGAATTTGCTGAATTTTTTCACAGAGAACAAGATTTTCTGTGTCTCACCACTGAATTTTCAATCACAATTAACGGATTTAATAGAACTGGTGAAATAATAAGCAAAAGTAAACCACATCAGCGCCTTTGATTCACTATAGGCTGTAAAGAAAACTCACTCTTTACTCCAGCACTATGAAAAGTTACAGTGAGGCTAAGCTGCACCAACTGAATTCACCAAAGATCAAAGTAAAAATAAGAAACAAGTATATTGCAGTGATAGACTTTAAAGTGGGCATTTTTTCAAAATAATTTGCAAAGATAAGCCAATTGTTACTGCTCTTAAAAAAAAGTCTGAGTCCAGTCCACCAACTCAGTTCTGCTGAACAGTTACAGATAGGACAGGATCTTCTAGCTTGTAGCACCTAACTTCAGGAGCTTATTTCAGCTCTAATGCACCTTTCTGAGCACATACTATGCACTAGAGTACATATCAGTGAAACCATCCACAGTAGTATCTACCCAGCAGCTCTACTCCCAAACAAGGAAACAAAAAGGACAACCAGCAAGGCTTATCTGCTCCTTCAACCAGAGATACATCCCTCGTGGTTCACAGGGAAAAAAGCACAAACAATACACAATTCTGCTCCCAAGAGTTTTGCTCCAGCAACATTTCCAGGCTCCAGTAGTAGATCCCTTGCCAAAAGCAGAGCAAAGTCTTGTTCCCCAGTCTGTCACCTAGGCAGAGTTGTGTGAAGTCACACACACCAAAGCCTAAGAAAGATTGTGCAGAAAGTCAAACTGCACGTTTCTGAGAAGAGTTACTGGCACCCTATGTAGGAATGCATAGCAGTAACAGAAAAATCTATGCATGCCTCCTTTATATGCAAACAAAAATAGTACAGATCTTTGTTACCAGTTCAAACCTGTACCCTTTTATGTACATCATCTTCAGCCATGCAGAGAAAGTTCAGCAATTATCCTTGAGTGAGGAAAAACATACGGTTCACACGCATTCCTTAAACACAATGAGAAACAGTGCTCTGCAGTGGTTACTGCACTAGGACTCAGATGAATCAAAATCCATATTTAACTTTCCTATGACATCTTGACTACCCAATTTCTCCCTCATTTCTGAAAACAGAGGATATGAATACCAACTATACATTGAAATGTACAAGAACTGAACGTTACTTTGAAATATATAAGAGCTGGGTGTTACCACTATTTGTGTGTAAAATGCAAAGCTCAAATGCTATTAATTCCATGATTCTAACCACATACCTGCATGAACACTGACTTTCATTAACATGGCAGGGAATTATATTTAGTGTCAGGGTGCAAAAGTCTCACAAGAACCATAAATTACTATAACCTATAGGTCATGCTAAAAGAGAAGAATTCTAAATTATAATTCTTCAATTCTTCATACTGCAACTAACATCCAACATGATTTGCCAGTTGTTTCACAGCATGACATTTCTCAAAATGAAAGATATACCATAAAAGTCTGGTCAGATGCAGTTGTTGGTGTAAAATATCCTGTCTGAGAATTACCTATTAGATCTTGCAATATGTTTTGATTATGCATCTAACTCTATGCTAATCTATTTAATGAATAAGCAAAAAATTTTACATATTGCATGGTATGTTAGTATCAGTAGTCACATAATTTCTGATAGCTCTGTTACAATCCAGATCTGAATGTTCCTTCAAGACACGGTCAGCTGATGAAATACCTCCTCTAGGAAGAAAGTGGATAATGCTGCCTTTCATCTGCTTCTGAAACTCCAGTCACCTTCTAGCTTGCATGGCACAAGAAAATACTTCTGAGAAAGGTTGCTGTAATATAAGAAATGAATGCTGGAAGTCTTGGAATTGTTTAAAAGTAAAATAAAAATGTGGATATCAAATTCCTCAAAGCCACAGGCTTCAGCTCAGGGCTGGTCAAAAGCCCACTAAAATTAATATGAATTTACTGATTTAAGATCTGCCTTTCATAACCATTGTGCATGTAATATGAGCACAACTACATTTTGGATTCAGTAGGATATATCCCATTTCTCTTACCAGTTCCAGGAAAGGATCACAGCTATTACATGATGAATATGCTGCACTCAGCTGTGATCTTATTGTCACACCATTTTGCTGCTTTATGGAATGTGCAAAGAAGCTGGTTTCTGTGTTGAGGAGAACAATCCAAAATTATTAGGGAATATAAATTAAACAACTATTATTAAATTAAATGTATATTCACAGGGCTATTGTTTCTATCTAGTCCCTTGAATGTTGTGGTTGAGTTGACACCCCTAACGTGTCATCAGTCTGCTTTTTCAGCAATCCAGACAGAGGACATCACCACTGGTGTAACTGGGCATACGTCACATAATTGTTCTGAGACAGCATACTCTATAGATTTAGCATATGTACATATTACTGGGTTATTACTAAAAGATACATTAATCACCAGACAGAGCAGCACTATTCACTCTCCCTGAACTGAGACATCAAATAGACCCATTGCTAATTAGGATGATGACAGCCAGGAATTAAATTTAAAAGACTCTGTTTATACTCCATTTCTTAAAATTATTCCTTTCTGTCCCATCCTTGTTTATTTCCTACTTCTTAAAATTATTCCTCTCTGCCCTAGTCTTTTCCTTTTCACAAATCTGGTAGTAAAACATTAGGTGGCCTGTTTGGCAATTCTGCTAAACAGTTTCTTCTTAACAGACACATAATAACGATGATAACCAAGGGAGAAGATAGGGGTCATTAAGCTATTAGAAGCCAAACACACACCATTCAAGCACACCCAGCATTTTTCTAACTTAAGCTGGCTTTCCTAAGCCAGGAATACAAAATGATACAGAGCAGAAAATGTAAATCATCAGTGATGTAATACCGACCTGTGCAATACCTTGGAAGGGCTTCAGCATACATTAACATTTTCTTTATAAAACCCTCCTGTTGTCCTATCCTGACATATGAATGCCTGCTTATTTTCTTCATGGTTTTCCAGAATGCAATAACCCTCTGAATTTCTTCACACTACACTCCCCTTCACATCTCTGTCTGAAAAGATGCATATTGTCCTGAATGTGGTTGTGCAGCCAGCAGGTTTTGACTCACAGAGGATGGGACTGCATACTAAGAAATTTGGGATTTTTTTTTAATAAGTACTATTTTTTTTAACAACTTGCAAGAAGCACCCACCTATACTACTAGTGAATTCTTGCTAGTGTTAGTAGAAGAAAGATGTAAAAAAAAGGAAAAAGACAAAAAAAAATGTGCTTCCAGAGTGATGTGTCATAGGAATTTAGTAAAATCTTGTGTAAGAAACACACCCATCAGCATATACAATTACTTTGCATGATTTATATTGGGCTTACCAAAAGAAGCCTGAAGATGACAAGGAACTTGACATGTCTGTACCTGGAAGCTGCAGCCACAGAGACCAAGCAACACGGGAGAGCTCAGAACCAGATGGCATCAAGAGGCAATGAGCAAATCCAGAGAAATTGCAGAGGTGAACCTCTTTCCAGAGATAACCCTTTGCCTGTCTCGTTGAGTAGATTAATGAGCTGATAGGTGGTGATGATTAATTTTTTTTAAAAAGGCTTTATTGGGGAAAATATGGAATGTTAGTTTCTTTCCTGTTTTCTGAAGTTTGAGGTTTGTGTGTTTGTCAAGTCATGCTTTGAAATGCTCTTTTATCAAAAGTGGTTATGCTTGGGGTTTTTTTAGACAAAACATTTTGATAACATGCTTTGAATATGTTTCAGTAAGCATTCAGTAAGCATTTCAGAACAAACTACCACTGACATATTCAGGAGGTGAAGTGTTGGAAAAGCCCAGCTTTTCCCACAAGTATTGTTTTGCTCTGAAAGAAGCCCATGCTGGAATAAAAACATATTTCTTATTAAGCTTCAGAACATTAATCTGAGAATTCTCAGGGTTTACTATTATTTGAGATGGTGATTCATTAGCAGAAGAAAGGGGAACCCACAGAAAAAAGAAAAAAAAGAAGTGTGCATGAGTGCCAGAGGTAACTTGCAGCAGGGCCTTTCTTACCTTTCTTCAATGCTCACAGGAGGAAGTCAGAGCAGAGAAATGACCTCTTCAGTCTTTTTGACCAAACCCAGCACCTGTGTAGAAATAAATAAATAAATGGCTTCTTAGTATACATAGTGTATCTCCTTAGAATAGGTAATGTTTCCCCCATTTCTCCTCACATTTGAAGTGCCTTTTTGCACCTTTGTTTTACTTTCTTTAAGTGGCTGTGAAAAAAAAAAAAAAAAAAGAGTTGCAACCTAGTTGTATCTATAATTTCATTGATGTTATTTTTACAAGTTAATATTGAATTAACTACAGCCTAACAAAAAGATGTAAGAGGAGAAAAAGAATTTCTCTGCCTTAAGTCAACTTAATAAGCAATTAAAACAATATACAAACAGTTTAAATAACAATGCATAAATTTCTGCATGAAGAAACAAAAATTCTTCACAGGTAATCTTGGACCCAAACTATGAGTACAGGGAAGATAGGTGAGAATATCCACTGCCAGGACATTAATAAACAAGGGAAGATCAGTTTTAAAAGAGCCACAGGAAGGAAAACATGAATAGGTCTTAATGCTTCTCATAGCAATGAGACAGCCACTTAAATGGAAAACGAAAATTTAAAAAACAAATGGAGTGTAACTTTGATTAAGGATTTGTTTTTCAAAGGCATTCATCTACATTATAGGACTGGTAGACTTCAGTCCCCTCAGTGCAACATGTTCATATTCAAGCTCAGATTTTAGGGAGTACATGATGTTTTGATTGGAAACTGGATATAAGGAGACTCCTTCAAACAATAACCAAAATAAAGACATTGACATGAGGAATTTGTCTGTGGTTTCACATGCAGCCCAGGCAGTCTGGCAGCTCTCTGACCAAGGCAGGGCTGCTGCTTTCCTCCCCCAAAATTTCCCTGCTGCTGCCCAAGCCCCAGTCTTGCCCCCATCACAGGCTACCCTACTGCTCCTTCCTGTGACTGCCATGACTCTCCAGAAGGTAGAAACTAATGCAAGATTTCTACTTTGCCTTTTGCTTGGTGTTGTGGTTTTTTTCTTTTGCCTATTTTGGGGCTATTTTAGTGAGTTAAATCTGCTAAGAGAGAGGTCCAGCAAGTACCAGAGGCGGCACAAGGGGAGAACTGGAAGCATACATCATGGAGGAGGTGCTGGAGAAGGTGCTCCTGCTCCCCAGGTCAACACCGAGCTCTGTTCACTGAGGTCAACAGGGAGGTTCTCACTGACTCCAACAGCTGCTTCTTGGTCCAACATTTGTGGGGAGGACAGGTTGGTATGTGAAGCCTGTCTTTACTCTACATGTGCCACTCCACACCTACATAGGTAACTGTACCTGGCAGCCAGTCTCCTCTTTGGTGATACACTGTACGCCTCCATTGGGGAGCAATGGAGCTTGTACCAAATTTGCCATAAAGATTTATCTATGGAAAGTCACAAGGCTATGGAAAGCCTCGTATCCTCCTCCTGACCACAATGGTATTTAACTAGATAACCAATCCTGTGAGTCTTTTGGCTCGTTCCCTGGTTGTCCATGCAGCCAGGTAAAGACTTTGAGATGTATTAGGAGTTTGGCTGCTTTAATTTAGGCCAGAGCAGCCCTGCCAAAACTAGACCCATCCTTCATTTCATGGAGAATTTCAAGCTGCAGAAGGTTAATTACGGACAGCAGCAAGGTGAGAATGAACAGCGGTGGCATCCATCAAACCATGAGCTGCGCTGGATTTATAAACAGGTTCTGTACTCAATTAATGCTCTTGCCTTTGGCACACAGAACAAGTTTGCTCAAGAGCAGAAAAAGACTGTGTAATATAAAGGTGCACACTGCAGAGCTTTATTTGTTTTTTCACATCGAACTGAGGACCTAAGTAGTTATGCTAGTATAGATCTAATAGCACATTTGTTATAATGACTGTTTCTTTCCTAAATGTTTTACATAAAGCTCACAAGTTTGATATAACAGTATGCCCAAAAAAACGGTGAGAAATGCTTTCCCTGCTCTTGAGAAATCTTGGTCTAATCAGGTTGTTTTGCCCAGGCATTTTTCTGCCTAGATACTGAGCTGGAAAGACTTTCTCTTGGTGAGAATAAAAGCTACCAGAAGTATCATTCTTCTGGGCTTGAAAGTACCCAAGGAAAAATCTGTTCTCACCACCGATTTGTAACATTAAAGTAGCAGGGATGTACTTCAGTCAGATGTCTCATAGTTACTTGTAAAGCTGAGGATACTGAAGAACATACAGATGTGCCTATTGGTTTAAATAATCATTGGGCTGGTGAGGGGAAACTTCTACCAAAACACTGATGTATATTAATTACATCCGTGATTACACAGTATAGACCCCAATGTTCAAAGTCTCTTTTTCCTTATCTTGCTTGTATGGTATTTACACTACCATGACGGTAACTAATAAAACCAGCTTCCATTTCTGCTTGCTCTTTCAAAGATTTATAAAAATATTTTCTGCTTGTAAGAAAATGCCTGCCTGTGGCAGCCTTTCACCCCAGCCTTCACAGCTCCCTGCAGTCAGGGAGGGCAAAGCTATGAATATATAGCATGTGCCTACCCCAAAGCTTCTGGGTGGCCACATTTACCAACCACAGCAGTTATCTCTAATAACAGATTTGTCCAAAGACTTCCAGTAACGTGCTGGTGTTATTACAGAAAGACAACACACCATGCTTGAAAAACATTAATGTAAACTTCACACACGCACCCCACAAACCACTCTTTGCATATTGCTATGAAAAGCCTTGAGGGGACAAAGTGCTTCAAGCACAGAAAGCCTGGCTGAGCCAAGAAGAGAGCCTACACACTAGCTGCCATTTGACTGCTCAACATCCCAAGCCCTTCTTCAAAATCACATTGCTGATGTTATCTGAGTATATCTGGGGTGCAAGGAGCAGGCACGGCTCCTGCATCCAACACAAATCTACAGATAAGCAGGTCAAAAACAAACAAAAAATGAAAATTAGTGGTTGACAGCTGTTAAAAAATGAGATGTTTTCCGATCCAAATGTCCTAGACTCTTGGTACAGAGTCATACACACTTGTGACAACCCTTGCCCCCTTCCCCTTCAATGCAATGTGATTTATTTTATGTGAAGTGGCACAGCTTCAGAAGAAGGGGGCCATGAGTCACCCTCCCCACACTGCTCCTCGGCACCCCCTCTCCTTTGCTCGCCTTCAAGGCACATTGCTTTCCTTCCTGAAAGAAAAATGCTCCTGTGAAACACGCAACATGATAGGCACGCTTAGAAACACCTCCTAGACTGCGTGCCCCAGGGACACACACCTTGCCTGGATATTGTAGGGGACAAGGCATGGAGAGGTGCTAAACTGCTCACTCAGCAGTGAGCTTCATGGTCTGAGCTGCAGCCCAGCTCCTGCTGCCACGGGGGTGCAGGCACCCGAGCAGGCGTCTTGAGTCCCCAGCTTTGGCCTCAAGCTATGACATTAGGTTCTGGGCCTTTAAAACCAGTATTTTGGAACATAAATATACAGACAGATTTTTATTTTTTTTTATATCAAGATATAAATTTTCCTTAGAAGGGTTACTTTGTTCTTTTATTATCTGTACGTGAACTATGCAGGGCATTTGTTTAGGATCTGTAAAAATCTGTTTCCCATAAGCAGCTTGGCATTCTGTCTTTATTAGCTACAACATTCATAGAGAAAACATTGTACTATCAAAAAGAATCATTATTACTTTAACTTTATCACACTGGGTGATTACAACTGAGATAATTAGAGGCTAATTTGAGAGAAACAAGGGGAAGTGGAAGCAGAGCTAGAAGTTAATCAAAGTGTGCTCATATTTAAATCAGGAGCTCACAGAGATTGATTTCTAGCCGATTTTTGTGACCCAAACAGCTCTCTTTGAATAACATAAAAGGGAAAAAAAGGTACAGAAAGAGATGGAGGAGACAGGACCAGCAAGCACAGCGTGGGGAAAAGCACAACTGACCTCTTGGGATGGAGTCACCGGCCCTTGGCTGTGGGGATGGGTTGGAGCCGAAGCAACAGGGCAGGCAGATTATAATCCTGCCAGTGGGAAAGTTTAAAAAACAACAACAATAACAACAAAAAGAAAATACACCTCTAGCTCTACTATTAGGGAAAGGTGATCCCTTTGGGCCACTGAAGGGGCCATCTGTATTAGAGCAATGGTTGCTGGAGGGCTGATTACATCCTGCAAGTTCTTTCCAGAGCTGGCAGCACGGGAGAAAACAGGAGCAAACTTTTGCAAGCTCCCTCACCGAGTATGTCCAGAGAGCAGGCTGCCTTACCAGCATCCTGAAGCAAACTCCCACCACCACCACTCTAGGGAGAAACAGAAAGACATTAGCCCACACCATACCAGCCAGTTGTGCTGCTTCCAGCACCCTTGGCAACTCAAACACAGCTCAGTGGTATGGCACATACGTGTACCCCTTTGCTGACCCCAGCATAACCCATCACATCCAGCCACGGCAGCTCCTGAAGCCTGTCTGGGCCCCTGTGAGAACACAGCGGGGACTAACCCCTGGCCTTCTTGCTTGATCTGAACAGACCCCTTAGAAAAACTTGTAGCTGATCTTTGCAGAGGAGCCCCTCGGCCTCTGTGGGGGCTTTCTGAGGAGACGAGGGCTCTGCAGGCACAGGTGGCACAGCAGAAAGCAGCACAAGTTGATCTGGGCTTCACAGGGATTGGGAGATGTGGGACCGTTTTTTCTGCATGACTGTGCATTAGGAAATGTTTGGTAGTGTATTTTTTCCCCAACATGGTCCTCTCAGAAAATCCTCCTAATGGGTTGTTTGCTTTGCCAGAATACCATATAATGGGTCAGCGTGTGAAATAAGCTATTACCAATAAAAGCCCTCTTATGACAGGAGAAGGGAAATTTATGGCAGGGCTTTGGCTTGTATGGCAGTGCGACTAGCAGAAGAATTACAATGGAAAAAACACTGTTTGCCACATCTGACAAGTGAATAAAGCAGCTCTTATCTCCTGTCTGTTTCCTATGGTAGTATTTCAAAGGGTTTGGGTCTGGAGAATTGATGTCCCAGGTAAGGGAGGGTGCTCTGCACCCTGCTGTCCATCATCCCAGACCCTGCCATGGGACCAGCACTCACATAATGGACACTTTGCATATTTTCCCCTTTACTGACCTAAGCTCACCGAAACACAGGTTGTCCTCGTTTCCATTGTGAGGAGATTCAACAGATTGACTTCAACAAGACAGGAACCATGGACTCTTTCCTTCCAGACCCAAGGACCAGGAATCTCCTTTCTCCAGGAGAAAGCCTTCCTGTGCTCACCTGCTGTCTACAGGTGACACAGAATTTTGCCAACTGCTTGAGTTGCCTAAAGACAGAGTGAGGGGATGAACTGAGACACGAGTGCTAGACACACTAACATCTGGCAACTGCCCCATCTCTGCTTTCTTGCTTCCTGTTTAATAGGCCCTTTAGGGAAGTTTATTGCTGATCTATGCTAGAAAATTACTCATATAATTGAAACATCAGTGTAATATTGTTTGCCCAGTATAACATTTTTCTTCGAGAATTTCTGGATGCAATTATCCCTTGTGACTAATAAAAACAACAGCTTAATTGCAAATATATGGTTAGAAAAGTCATTTTATGTTTGAACATAAAATGCCGGTTGTCTCAGCATTACAGATCAAATGGACTGTCCTTCCTGGGAGCAGCCAAGGCAATTCAAGGAGCAGAAAGAGGGTAGCAATGACAGGAGCTGACAATCATAGAATAACAGAATCATCTGTGCCAGAAGGGACCTTCAAAGGTCATCTAGTCTGACCTTCCCGGAGTCAGCAGGGACACCCCCAACTAGACCAGGTTGCCCAGGGCCTCATCCAGCCTCACCTTGAAGTCTCAGGGAAGGGGCCTCAACCACCTCCCTGGGCAACCTGTTCCAGTGCTCCACAATCCTCACAGTAAAGAACTTTCTCCTAATCTCCAATCTGAATCTGCTTTTCTTCAGTTTAAACCTATTGCCCCTCGTCCTGACACTACAGGCCTTTGTGAACAGACTCTCCCCAGCTTTCCTGTAGCCCCCTCAGGTACTGGAAGGCCGCTGTTAGGTCTCCCCAGAACCTTCTCTTCTCCAGGCTGAACAACCCCAGCTCCCTCAGCCTGTCCTCGTAGCAGAGGTGCTCCAACCCCCTGATCAGCCTTGTGACCTCCTCTGGACCCATTCCATCAGGTCCATGTCCTTCTTATATTGAGGGCTCCAGACCTGCACACAGTGCTCCAGGTGAGGTCTCACCAGAGCAGAGTAGTGAGAGAATCACTTCTCTGGACCTGCTGGCAACACTTCTTTTGATGCAGCCCAGGATGCGATTGGCCTTCTGGGCTGCAAGTGCCCACTGTCTGCTCATGTCCAGCTTCTTATCCACCAGCATCCCCAAGTCCCTTTCATCAGGGCTGCTTTCTAATACCTCATCGCCCAGTCTGAACTGATACCCAGGATTGTTCCGGCCCAGGAATATTGCTGAGTAAGCATTCCAGAGCTGGCCTACCATTACCTTTCTGAGATGCTCCCATCTGAGCCCCGAGGGACTAGCAATGCCAACGGTGGGCCTCTGCCAGATACAGCTCCCAATGTCGCCTCTGCCCTGCTGCAGAGGACCCCGTCCCCCATCCCCACCCTGCAGGAGCAGAAGCAGGAGCAGGAGCAGGGCCACAGCATGACCACAGGAGCTGCTCAGCATTTGTACCTCGGTTCCCAGCGGGGAATGGCAGTTCACAGAAAAACTGCCCTGTAAGTGTTTGGTCAGGCCATTTTTTATTTTGCAAATTTTTGGATTAAATCCTTTTGATATTATATATCTCTATGTACACATGCAAAAAAATTCTACATACACAAAGACTTAAAGACAAGGAGGAGAGGGAAGTGAATATTGTGTTTTGAATCCCTATAAAATTCTTAAATTACCCCTTTTAAAATACTTGTATTACACTAAAAAGAAGAAAACTGTTTCACAGTACCAAGTTCTGAGAAATGAGAGCCATTAGGAAAACATGACTGAGGCTCAACAGTCTTCAAACCTGGTACATTCTGCACGACTTCACTAGAAACCAACCATAAGGTATTAATAATTTCTTTTTCAAAATAACGTTAAACAACTAGCGCTCAAACAATCCCAGAAAGTGGCCTAAAAATGGAAAGGTCGTGTACTCAGCCTTCAGCACTCACCATGAGAACCCTGAGCTCATGAAGCGAACAAATCATGTCCTTCTGTCTCATCTCCATGAAAGAGGATTCAATATGAATAATTTAACATTGTTCATATCCAATCAAATGGAAGAGAATTCTCACATTATGTCATAAAAATGTTTACTTTTTATTAATTTAGAGAGTTCAAATATAATTCATGCATATTAAGATAGAAAAAAGTAAATTATAAAAACCCCACATCTCTAAATAAAAGAGCTGTTCTGAACTCCCTCCCATCTGTAAGATCACTGGAGTCTACATCCAAAGTGCAAGGATATTTTTGCCTTATAAGCCAAGGTAAAACTAGGCTACATGAGACCCAGAAGAAACTCAGATCCTGTTTCTCATGCCCACTCACAAATGGTTCCTCTCTTCACAAGAGAGGGAAGCAGTCTCCTAGCTCCAAATGCCACAAATCCAGGGGAAGCCCACATACACTGAAACTTTGCAGCTGATACTTTCCTTTAATTTATCATACAGCACATTCACTTAGGGTTTTGAATGATTTACTACCAATAGAGCTTAACTGTACTAAAGTTGAAATCAACGTGTTACCATGTATTGAACTAATTTTGGTCTTTCGTTAGCCTTCAGACAACATCACTGTAAGCACTGGCACCAGCTTCAGCATCAGCAGAACACACATTTCGATATGTACTCTAAATTAAATATGTATGAGAGCCTGAGAACCACAATGACAATTACTGCACCTTGGAACGAGACTTGGAATATTTCATCTGGCAGAGTTCAAAAGACTTTTCAGCTGGGAGCAGCTGCAGCTTGGTTAGCACAAGAATGGATTGATTGCAATTCATAACTTGGAATATGGATTAATGCAATATTCATGGAAAACTGTGTGCACAGAGCTCCATATGGCCACTGGAGCTCTGAAAGCATTTTGCTTCAGGGAAGAATCATGTCACCAGAATGCATTTGGCTTAACTGTGTCCAAGTTAGGGAGGAAGGAAGCTATTTTCCTTGCTTAGCTGGTATGCAGATTGTGGAGTCTAAAACTCCCCTTGTCCCTACCCAAGGAGACTGGAACACTGCTGCTGATTCCCAAAGCAGGGTCTGGGATCTGACTATCTCCTTATCTGTGCCCTGAGACTGCACCATGCATTAGCACTATCTAGAACATCTTCACAAATCCTCTGAGATGGCTCTCGAGATCAGACCTGCTGTGCACACAGACAACAACCAGGACCCACAGTCCAGGTGGACTTTTAATAGTAAAAGGGCCACCTCACATCAAACACACCTGGCAGATTTGTTGAGTATGAATAAACACTTTGGTGACTGACTAAGCCATTAGACACACTCAGACAGGCTCAGGCAGATAAGATGAATGCAAAGAGAGCAGGCAGACTGCAGCACTCACAGTTTTCTATCAAAAGCTGAACAGAGCACTGCAACCTCACTTACACTGAGTACCAGGGGGAGGCCAGCCAAACTCCCACACTTAGTTACTTGGCACTTGCTTTCTTGTTGCTCTGGTGCTATTGAAAATCTTAAAGTCAAGACTGAACAGTGTATTTGGCAGATTTCAGTTGGGGAGACAAAACAGGGGGGACAAAAAAGATTTCATGCCAAATTGCACTCTTAGCTGGGTCACTGTTCTTCACATGGCTTCGTTTCAAAGCACTTTATGCAAATATTAAAAAAAGAAGATCTATCCTAGATCACAGGATGGTCGAGGTTGGAAGAGACCTCTGGAGGTCATCTGGTCCAACTATCCTGCTCAAGAAGGACTGCCTTCAGCAAGCTGCCCAGGGCCATGTCCAGTCAAGTTTTGAATATTTCCAAAGATGGAGACTCCAAAACCTCTCTGGGAAACCTCTGCCCCTCACAGTAGAAAAAGCAGGGGGGGTGGGGGTGGGGGTGGGGTGTTTATGTTCAGACAGCACCTCCTGTGTTTCAGTTTGTGCCTGTTGCCTCTGGTCACTGGGCACCACTGGAGAGAGCCTGTCTCCATCCTCTATGCACCCTCTCTTCAGGTATTTGTATACATTGATGAGATCACCCTGAGCCTTCTCAAAGTTGAACAGTGCCAGGTCTCTCAGCCCTTCTTCATAGGAGAAATGCTTCAGTCCTTTCATCATCTTTATGGCCCTTTGCTGGCTTCTCTTCACTGTGTCCATGTCTCTCTTGGGAGATAGAGGGAGCACAGAACTGGACACAACACTCCAGCTGTGGCCTCACCTAGTGCTGGTGGAGGGGAAGGATGACCTCCCTTCACCTGTGAGCAATACCTCTCCTAACGCAGGCCAGGGTACCAGTACCACTCACCTTCTTTGTCAGAAACACACTTTGTTGGCTCCCCAGGTCCCTCTCTGCCAAGCTGCTTTCTGTCTGGGTGGCCCCTAGCACATACCAGTGCCTGGGGTTATTCCTCCTCAGTGCAGGAATTTGCACTTCCCCTGGCTGAACTCCATGAGGTTCCTGGAAAAAAGATATTGAGCAAAGATGCTGCTGTTGGAATGAGCAACACTCATTTGCTTAGCAAATTTGGATCACTGCAGTAGACTTCATGAACAGAAATCATTCACCTTCCAATGTGGTGAAATACTGCTGCTGCTCTAGTATACGAGGCATCAATTTAACATTTGATGTAAATATTATTCTCCTGAAAAGGAATATTCTACTGCAGGAGGAGCTTGCAAGAAAGAGTAGAATTACCTGAGTTCAAATTAAGCCAGGGTACTGGAGTATGACCCAGGTTACCACCCTCACCTAGGGGAGATCACAATTAATGAAAACAATTAGAAATGCCTTTGGGAGAAAAGCCTAGACCAGACAAAACCACCTCCTGTTGCTTGGCAGGGAGATGCTGCTCTGCAGCACCTGCAGCTCTCACCATGCTTGCACTCACCCAAACTAGGAATCTCAGCCTTTTCAAGAGACATAGCCCCTGAAAGACAAAGTAGCATGGTAAGAGAAGCGAGTTAATAACAGAAGCAGGGAGACACCTAATACACTTCCCAGCACGTTCTTGTGGGGAGACAGTTAAGCAAACCGCAGCCTATTTGAAAATGTGCCTGTAGTTCCCATAGTTTAATTTCTGTCAGGAGGATTGTGCTAAACACACTTTCAAAGACTTATTATAGACATTATACCACCCAACTTGCAATGCCTTTAATGACTTGACTTCCCTTTACACTACTGAAGCTATTTGTCTTTTCCCTGGATAGACTTTACTGGGTGCCTGGTGCAACTTCATACTTTTCCCTGGTGTCACTTAATCTCTTCCTACTTCTCTCCCATTTCTGTATTTTCTGATGAAGTGCTAGCACACTGGGAGCACCCACTTGGTTCAGAAGAGGCTGTGATCTCACGTACAAATTTCCAGTAAAACCACAGTGTAACTCAAGGAAACAGAAGTGTGCTTAAAGCAACTTGTGCAACTTGCTAGATATCACACCAGCTATTGCACGAAGGAAGGTGCAATTATTGCACGTTGTTATCTGACTTCTGAGAATTTGGAGGTGCATTGCTTGAAGTGAAATGACATCAGTGAAAGATCCCCCGCTGATTTCAGAGGGTCAGTGACCCAGCCCTAGGTGTTCAGTGCTCAAGGCTGATGCTTCTTTGAAGTTCTTCTCCAGAGGTTGAAAGTGGTTTGGGGGAAAATAACTCTCAAATTTTAGGACTCCCGTTTCTCCTCAGTGTTTAAGAGCTGTACATTTGCAACCTTCACAGAATAGCAAGCCTTCAGCCAAATTTCATGTGATGCTCCTGAAATCACACTTCTTACTGATTTCTTTTCTGCAACTTCCCTGGCTGGTAGAGATTGTGATAACTTGCTAGAGCATTTCATTGTGCTCTTTAAGTGCACTTGGTGAGGTGTTTTCCTTGCATCCTGTCCTCTAAGTTATACTGCAACAATCTAGGATCTGGCAGATCTCATCTGGGCAGACAAAATGATCAGACTTGATGCTAAAGTGCATTCCAGTTTGTGTATCTTCTTGTGTATTCTTTGCACAGCATTGTTTCAAAGAATTTTTGAAAACTAGGATCTTTCCTAGATCCATGGAGTTAAAAAAAAAAAAAATGTTCCCCACCTTCTCAAGACTACTCTACAATTGCAAGCATTGCTTCCCATGGGAATATTTTACAAATAAACACACAAGTTTTCTAGAGGGAAAAGTCAAAGCCACTCTCACCATCACTTTTTTAACATTATGTTAGCGACAGGGCATGCTGTCTTCTTAAAGTAATTGTTCCTGCACTCAAGTAATTCTTCCTCCAGGAGGTT
This sequence comes from Scolopax mira, assembly GCA_004320125.1. NCBI lineage: Eukaryota > Metazoa > Chordata > Aves > Charadriiformes > Scolopacidae > Scolopax > Scolopax mira. The sequence continues at coordinate 62,808 of BJBW01001235.1, read as the reverse complement.
TTGAGGTTTTCTGCATACCACACCTTTTAATTCCTTCCCTCTCCTAACAGCTTGAGAGCTCTTCAAGTGGGTCAGGGCTGTATGAGGTTGTGGCAGAAGATCCAGAGGTGGTAGAGAAAGAGATAGAGGCTGCTGGGAGCTACAGAGTGAGAGCATCCATCTGATCTCCACCTGTAGCCAAGGAATGGGGAAAACCGGCACTTTCCCCGAAGGCCTAAACCTCTTTTCACTGTCTCTTACATAGGCACGTGAAAAGCCTATCTCTGTGGTACTGACATCTGGTGCAGAAAGCAAAAGGTCACCAAAAAGCACCAGTATCACCCTCACATGAGGCAAAGACCGATACAGCCTGAAGCACGCTCGCTCTCTCCCTCTTTCTCTACCACCCAGAAATTCAGCCAAATGAAAAGCAAAGCCTTCCCTCCAGGAAAACCAAACAAAAGCCATGTGTCTTGAACCCTCATTGTGTCCAGACAGGCACAGGGAATTTGCCAGAGCAAACAAGTTCCAGAGTCAAAGGATTTCCGCTGAGAGCTCTCTGCAACCAGTCCTGCTCGGCCCGGCCCCGTGCTTCCCAGCCAGCTCTCGCCGCTCCAACCGCGGCAGAGAGGCCTCCCATTACAATGACACGTTGGACAGCTCTGCCAAGAGCGCTTGGTGAGGTGCCAGAGAGAGAAGCAGTGTTCTTTCCTGAAAAAAGCAGACACGCCGAGGAGGAATACTTGAAATAGCTCCTTCTAGTAAACCTGGATGGCCGCGCGCCCACACAGAGAAGGGCTTGGGTTGTCATCCCAAGGGAGAGCAGAGAACGGGCTCCACGGGGCTTCTCCCTCCCCGTGGGAGGAGAACTTAACCCACTCTTAATGGCATTCAAGGCATCTGCATTGAAGAGTGACCATCTCTTTCTGTGCTCAGGCCCACTTTGAAGACACCCCCTCCCTCTGAATGCCAAGCTAAGCAATGCCCTGCGTTTACCTTGCCTCAAATAGCAGCGCTTCAGAACCCCAATGCTCAACACAGAGCTTTTCACCACATCTCCTTGTTACCCAAACAAAAGCCCAAAGCCTGGCTCTAGCTGCTCCCACGGTGAGGAGTGTCACAGCCACCAAGATCCCACAGCCCATGTGGAAAAGCACCCTGAAAAATCAGAGATGCTCCAGAGAGGACACACAGTATCTTGGGCAGCATCATCGGGGAGATTTCCACTATGCTGAATGACATAAGGATAGCCAGTTGACTCCCGACTTTGGGGTGTCGCCCCAAAGAATCAACCCTGAATAAGGGGAAAAGTATTCAGAATTAATTACACTTTTATGTGTCTAAAGAGAGAGAAAAGCCACAGCCCTGTCCAGGTTTTCTTGCTGTAGGGAAAATCCCAAGGAAAAGCGAATGCATTACAGCCACTAGAGCACTTCCCAGGTCCTGCAGCGAAATGACACTTTCCAGAGCCAGAGTTTTAAGGGACTTAGGAAGCAAAGTGGAACAAACACCCCTACACATGCGTATGGGTGTGTGGAATGAGAGTAGGAAATGTGTGCATCATAAGGTCTCTGGTACATTTATCTGAGGCATCGCTCTACTTCTAAACTTGTATCTTGCAGGAAGGTTTTAATAGCATGACATAATCTAAGGCATGTATTGACTCCATTTTTAAGACAGTTGACTTCTGTCTGGTTTACACAGCTCCCTCTGATTTCACACAAAGTCAAGCATAATGGAAGGCTCTTCTTCCACTGCTTTTATGTGCCATATCCTTTCTTTCTGTTTCTTCTTTAAAACACACTGGGGTTTTTTTATTTAATGCAGGATTGTGCATCCAGAGCCTTGCAGATGGAATGCATAATTGAACATTATATTCCACTCTTGAGAGACACACCATAAAATTAATATTTGAACCATATTCTTGCTGATCCAGGGGAAGAGAGCAAAATAACACAAAAAAAATATTTTAAGGCAATTTGTGGCCTATCTACAGAATACTTTCCAGACATTAGCATAGTAAGAGAAAGACTTAACATTAATAAAAGGTGAGTTTTAATTCACAAGCAGTGTTACCCCGTGCTGGATTGCCTTGGGTAATTTTGCAGTTAAAGAGTCAGAGTGAACAGGGTTTAGGGTGATGGGGAGAAAAGACAGAGTGAGAAAAGACAAGGTTTCAAGCAACAGTCCCTATTCCCCCCTCTCACCCCCCAACACACACGCACACACAAAACCGTGCAGTGGGTAAACAGAGCAAAAGAGTTGCTAGAGATCAAACCACATTGCAGATGGGACCATAGAGGGGTCAGAGTTTCACAGCATGGAGGTCCTGGCTTCATGAAAGGCATCTGAAAGGCCTAGGACAAAAGAGTACGGGTAGCATTTGACTCAGTACTATTCTCAAGCCAAACAGAAAGAAATAAAGAAAGAATAAAAAGGTATAAACTATATTCAAGAGAAAAATCAAGGTCAGGGGAAACAGAAAGGGGATGGCCATTACTAATCAGCACTTCAGTCATTACCATAGCCATGAAACTAAGATATGAATTTGGAGTAAAAAGTGCCTCATGTGGGGCTGTTTTGCCCTGGGATATTGGTGTGAACAAAGAGATGTCAAGTCATTAAAGTTTGAGCCGATGCCAGATAGTCTCAGATTTCAGAGTTTCTATTTGTGTCCAAAACTGTTTCTAGAAGTAGGAATAATGAATTTGAACTTTATCGTAGGAGCACTGATGCCTGATCTTGATACCTATTGGCATCCAAAGACATCTGAGTTTTGTATAAGCTGTGTTTTTTTGTGAATTGCTGGAGCTCTATTTTTCATTTTCACCAGAAGTTAAGGTTTTCCTTAGTTAAAATGTTGAATTCTGGTATTTGTGGCTGCAGAAACATGTCTTTAAAAGCATACAATGGGAAAATGACATTGTTCTGCAGTTGTAAACACAGAGCTTAAAATGGGGGCTCAAACAGAAATTTTCTTTTTTAACTGGGCTGACATCTCTGCACTCCATTAATGGACAAGGAACAAAGAGAAGGTGCCTTATTTTATCCTCAGAAACAGCTCAGATGCATAACCATGACCAGCAAGTGTCAGAGCAATTAATGCTAGAAAAGGTCCAGGCAACAGGTACACCTACACTACCACATCTGCAGTTCAGATGTTTATTAGTCACAACGTGACATTAAAAGGCCTTCTAATTGGAAAGGATTTATTCCCTCTGATCTCAGGAAGTTTATAATTGTAAGGGCCATAGACACAACACGAATGATGTCTAAGTCTCCCACCCTTCCTTAGGTACCACAGAGAGCATGCACTGCAGTGCAGAAAGTGGGGTGGCAGAGGACAAAAAGCAGACAAGCTCACTTCTCTGTTCTGCAGGAAAAAAAGAAGGACCCCCACATTGCCCAGATTAGATGTAAACCCTAATTTCTCACATCTATCCTTGATTACCTCCCTAACTTTGCAATTCTCTCTGGTGACTGGCATTTCTGCAACACTACCTGAAATGTTCTTGCTCCATCCCCTGATGTGGGAGCCAGCTGGCACCCAGCCCTCCTCCTCCCAGGATGCAGGGGCTGTGTGGTGGGACAGGGCTGCAGTGGTGGCTGAGGGCACAGGTGGTCCCCATAACGTGGTGCCGGCCCACACCACACACACCTGCAGTCAGCCAGCAAACATACACACACGGTGTTGACCACACACCAAGCTGTGATGCTGTGACGGGGGACAGTGTGGTGGCATCAGATGGTCACCACCACCCTCTTGTCTCCCTCGCTCACCCCAGCGTGCCAGCCCTAGCCATCACTGCCCGGGGAGAAGGCACCATCTGTTGCAATGCCAGGGATGTTCTGGCAAGAAAAATTTCCACAGTGCTGCACATTTGAGGAGGCACTTAAAAAGCTTTTTGTTAAACTCCAACTGAAGACAAACCATACACTCTGTATATTGTCTAATTTAATTCCCCTTTGGAAGGGCAACAATAGAGGAGTTAATGTTCTCCATTTTTTTTCCAAGCTAGTGGCGTTATTCTTCTACTTAGAAGCAGAAAGCAGAGCGGACCATACATTTAACTACCAGCACAGTTGGGTTACTGTGACCCACCACATTTGCCCCATTCCTGACTCACTAATAGTCAGTCACCATTAGTGATGCCTCAGCAACCGATACATCACTTGGGAACAGGGGTCCTTGCCCACCTTGCCACCTGAGCTTGGTGGGTGCATCTCTGCCCTCAAGCAAAAGTGCACCTTTCCTGATTGTTCTTGAAGAACACAAGTGATTTGGCACTGGGAAACAAGCCTCTGGGAGACTGCAGGTATCCCACTCCACGTGCACCACCATGCTAGTTTGCATTTCTCTTCTCCAAGCCAGCCTACAAAGGAGAACCAAGAGCAAAAAGGGGTGCTTGCAAAAGGAAAGGAGATTATCACCAACCTAAGTGTGATCCAGTCATGCTGTTGCTGAGGAGCACCACAACTCCACCAACTTCAGAGAGACATGATGGAGTTATCAGTGATGAACAGGAAGAGGCCTCTGTTTTTCACTATCAGCTTTCTTAAAAAAAAAAAAACAAAAACCAAACAAAAAAACCATACACATACCCTACAGACCATCTCTTATCTTCTTACACTTGGTAAAAGCCTATTAAACGAGTAGGAAGATCAGCAGACTCCCACTGTCCTTCCGCACACTGAAGTAAACTGCCCTCAGAGACAGGGTCAGTTTAGGCATATCGGCTGAGAATTTTGTTTCGAAGAGACATTTGTTTTCAGGGAAGACATGCATAAGAGTCAGACTGCACCCTGAAATCAGATTTTGCTCCTTTTAATGGTGGGCTTGGGCATCTGGAGTGTATATGTGCAACAGCTAGCCTCCAGTTCAGCTTGTAAAAGTCTTTTTGTGGGGGGTAGTGACTTTCTCAGTATTTTTCATGTTAGAATAAATTAACTTAAGTGTGCATGGAAGGTAGGAATACATATGACTGAAATGAAAAGTCAGGCTAAAAATAGCACTAAACCAATTGCATTGTTCATAGTGAGGGAAAGGAAACCTGGGGGGAAAAAAGAAATATATTTAACAGCTGTCTCAACATAATGTCAGATTTATTCAAGATTTCTAAAATGGTCTTTGACAAGCCTTGACTCATTGTGTAGGGCTGGAAAGGGTATTGAGGGTGGACTATTTCTTGTGATTTATAAGAGACCACTGTGACTAGTTCGAAAAACCTGCATACAAGTGCAGTAAATTAAAACAGAAGCCTACATAAGACGTGTACCTTACAGACAAAAGGCTTAAAGCATTCTTCAGTCTGAATCACCAGCGTGTGGTTTGCAAAGGGAAACCGGTTTCAAGAATTTCTGCTAGCCAAAGATGTATTCTCCAATATTTAGAAGAACTAATTTCTTCCATTAGCACATTTTAGAAATTAAAACCTAAACTCATGCAGCTGTACCATGCTTCCAAAGGCACTGCACCTGGACTCTGTATCAAAAATTGCACAAGTTTTCAGTGGCTCATTAACACTGGATCATTTATCGAAAAGCTTGCACGGCGCATACAGCAACTTCTACATGAGTACAACTGAAAAAGCACTAAAGTTTGTGCATGCAGAGGACTGGAAAATGAAACCATGTGTATTTGATCAAAGATGGACGTGTTGGCCTTCCCCCTAGCTCTGAGAGACAATTGCACAAATTTTCATATAAAATTTGAACATTACCTAATTCATCAAGAGAACCTTGCACAGGCTGTACCATAAAAAAAACACGCCAGACATCTTCCCAGGAAGCAAGGGGGAAGTGAAAACTCCTCAGCTAGAGGTGCTCTGCATAAGAAGTGCATTAGTTTCACAGATCGAAGAGAACTCAGATTGTGATCTTCCTTAAAACCCTGGTTTTCCCTCTCCCTCCAGGCAGATACTCGCTTACATTCCCCTGCAGAGTCCAAGAAATTACTGAGCGGAGGTTCACTCTGACTCCCACAGCCCTCTTCAAGCCCCGTGAGTAAATCAATACAGGCAGCCCCTTTGGCTTCTACCAAACGTCTGCAGAGGTACGTGATCTACACCGAACACTTTGGGAAAGGCATAATACTTTTCCTGTCAAGCTCTGGCACTGATTTTGATGACCAGCATAACTGGACATACGGAAGGGCCACTTCTCCTCGGAAGCGCGATACAGAATTTAAGATTAGGCCTGGAATCCCTAATTTTACAGCATAGCTGGTGACATCCTACTGAAGAACCTACTGGGGGAAAAATGGTGTCATATGAATATGCTTTATTTCCTGTTACCTTTTTCACAATGCCAGATGGTGATTTGTATAACACCCACCACAAATCATATCCAGTAATTCAGGGTCCCCCCCTCCTCCCATGACACTGCAGCCTCTCCATCACCATGCAAATATGGGGAACCAAAACCAAGCATACCTCCCAGATCCTTCTACACAGAATCATAACACCCCTTTTCAGTGATGGGGCTCTATTAGCTGTGCTTATTGATGAATAGACTAGCTGATACTCTTAAGGAAGGCCTGCGAGCAGAGCAGACTGACAGCTCTTCTTTGTATGATACAGCCAGGAAGGCAAAGGCAAATGGCTGCAGGAAAGGGAAGTTACTCCACAAGAAAAAGAAGTAATTCACCGAAAAAGAGAGAGAGCTGAGAATTCCAGCCCCTTCATCATCTCCTGTTACACAGCGGACAACCAGAACACCACGTTTGGATCACTTCTTGCCCAATGTGGCTATTGCTATACTAGGAATTAAATATTTTCCCAAGTGCACCTGCTCTGATTTGCCTTGCACTACTACAGCCAAAAAGATTTCTGTATTGAACCTTGCAGGAAAAAGTCCCCATTCAGTATTGTCATCCACAGCTCCTCCCTTATGCCACAAAAATTATCCAAAATATCACTGCCAAACTTAAGGAATTAGATTGTCTATAGCAACTTCTTCCCTTCTTTTGGGTCAGCTAAAATAAAGAAGCCTGATTTTGAATTCACATACATACCCATATAAACCCAGCTTCAAGTCAGCGCAGCTCCACCAGAGAAAAATTGCTGTAAGAGATTATAATCGGATACAAAGTGTCTTTTATCTGATGGACTTCCTACATGTTGTTCTGAAACGATGGGTCAATTATCCCAGTGCTATGTTCTTCCTGGGCTGAACGAGGACAGTAAGTCGAGAACTCATCAATCACTCCAGGTCCTATTGCTCCTGCAGAGAGAATTGTTATGGCAACAGGAGGGTGAAATCCAGGTTTACAGTAACTGAACAGATGGATTCCAAAACTCTGGGATGGTCTTGCAATGGAAAAGCTGATGAATTACAGAAGAAAAACATATGCCAACTTATTTAACCTTCTTATTTTCTTTGATTCATTGCTAGAACAAGCAAACAAATCTAAAGAGAGGAAAAAAAAAAAAAAAGGAAAGAATGAAAAAAAGTAAGTAAACAGTAATGCAAGTATAGTTTCTATATTTCATGCAGTAGTGATTCCTTCTATGCCAGCACACCTTGCCCCTTGACCGTGCTGACTCAAAAACCTGTATTTTACCCTGATTCCTGAAAGGGATGGGGCTTACATAGTAGCAGAGAAGGTGTCTCCACTTTCTCCCCCTGATTTTTTTTTCCCCACTAGCAAATTGAATTAGCATTGACTGAAGGGTAGGAGCCCAAGAGACTACATTTCTATATGAAGACTGGCAGCTAAGCAGGGGAGAGAAAGCCAAAGCAGTGCTCCCACTGCTAACAGTGGCTGTGGAAGCCTCCACATGCTGTGTCTTCCTTCCTGGGCAGAGGGAGGGCAGGGGAGATGGGAGGTAATCGAAGGAGCTGGGATTACTGCAGGGGATGCAGGACACATGGTAGGAAAGCTGGTTACACCATTCAGGAACAGATCTCTGTGCATGTTTGCATTAAAAATTAAAATGCATTTCTCCCCCCCTCCTCTCCCCCCAGCCTCTTTCCTCAAAATAGAAGAGAAACAATTGTGGAGATGCACCGTGATGAAGATGAGTATGCATGCCCTGTGGCTGTGTAAAACGGGGAGAAAACAACTTCTGCATTCAACCTTTCCTCTGTGTGTTTGTGCACACAAATGCATGCAGACAGTCAGGACACATATACACCCAGACAACCAGAACTCATGCAGATGCACACATCACGCACGTACACACGTATGTTCACACACACAGGGGAACCGTTAGACACAGGAATTATTGCAAATATATCCATGCACACAGACAAAACCTGGGATTTCCAGCAAAGCTTGAGCAATTCAGTGTAATAAAAAAGAGCTCCTTGCAGCAAAGCACTTAAAAAACAGCAGACTGTGTCCAAAGGGTGCCATTACCCAAGGGAGCTGGGGGATTTGGCTGGAGCAAGCAGTACGAACAAATGGCCTGAAGGTTTGTTATGGTAAGGACTGGATTCAGGACAATCAGGTGGCTTCATCTCCTCCAAAGCCCTATCTATTTCAACACCAGAGCAGATGAAGCTGCAGTATTTTTCCATACTTGAAAAATAATTTTTTTTTGAGAGGAACCTAATTTCTGAAAAGTACTGTACCCTCCCAGTACTTTGGAGTCAAATCCTCCTCTCAGGCCCACAAAAAATAAAACAAACAAACAAAAAAACAACTGAACTAATACCTTTCATTTTAATTTAATTTCATTATTAATTACCTTCTTGTATACTGACCAGGGAAAATTGAAAAACCTAACAAGAGAACAAAACAACTTGCTGTTCTAAATGGCCACTAGAGAAAAATGATGGCTCTGACATTGGCTACCTTCTAGAAATCATCTTTTCTCTTTTCCCTATAACCCGTAATTTGAAGTATTTGCAACTCTTCTTGCCTTGAAGAAAATATATTATTTACAGCATATTTTCTATTCTGGGAGCTCAATATTCCTCCTTGACTCCAGTTCATACATCACTTTTGTGTCGAACTCTGACCTCATCTCTATTTGCATTCCCTACTTTGATGGAGCAGCTATTTCTGTTTAACACCGGCAAAATAAATCATAGCAAATTGGAATTCCAAGGAAAAGAACATTTCATGTTTTGTCATGTTCTTGTTATGAGACAGGCGGGCTTTTAGCTTGATTGTTTTACTTTTACCAGGGGATGCTCAGCACTATGTTTTATGTGCTCTCAGAATATGAGCCCATGTACTCATGGTATTCCAAAACCTCAAAACCCACAGCCAATTATATTGCTCAAGAATGGTGACTCTAGATTTCTGACAACCAGTTTCTCCTGAGGTACTGCGGGATCCATCTGTCCCACACAGCCATACACTTTATGGCTTTTAAAAAGCACTGGCTCACTGAATGGTTGAGATTGGAAGAGACCTCTGGAGGTCACCTTGTCCAATCCTCCTGCTCAAGCAGGGCCACCTAGAGCAAGCTGCCCAGGACCATGTCCAGTCATCTTCGAATACCTCTAAGGAGGGAGACTCTGCAAGCTCTACAACCTCAGCCAGCATAGTCACCCTCACAGTAAGAAAAGGTTATTCTTATGTTCAGACAGCACCTTCTGTGTTTCAGTTTGTTCTCATTGCCTCTGGTCCTGTCACTGGGCACCACTGGAAAGAGCCTGGCTCCATCCTCTATGCACCCTCTCTTCAGGTATTTGTTCACATTGATGAGATCCTCCTGAGCTTTCTCTTCTCCAGTCCCAGCTCGCTCAGCCCTTCCTCATAGGAGAGATACTTCAGTCCTTTCATCATCTTCATGGCCCTTCCGTGGACTCTCTCTGGTACATCCATGTCTTTCTCTTACGGGGGAGCCCAGAACTGGACACAGTACTCCAGCTGTGGCCTCACTAGTGCCGAGTAGAGCAGAAGGATCACCTCTCTCGACCTGTTGGCAACAGTCCTAATGCAACCCATGATACTTGTTAGCCTTCCTTGTATTGCTGGCTCATAGACAACTTGGTATCTGCCAGGACCCCCAGGTCCTTCTCTGCCAAGCTGCTTTCCAGATGGTTAGTCCCCAGTATACACTGATGCCTGGAGTATTCCTCCTCAGGTGCAGGACTTTGTATTTTGCTTTCCTGAACTTCATGAAATTCTTATGGCCCATTTCTCCATCTTATTGAGGTCTGTTTCAATGACAGCACAACCATCTGTTCTATCAACCACTCCTCCCAGTTTTGTATCACCTGAGGTGATGACACACTTTATTTCAAACTTGCTGATGGTGCAGTCTGTCTCAGTGTCCAAGTCATTAAGGAAGAGCTTAAACATAACTGGACCCAGCAAAGACCAAGTTGAAGCTTGGTGAGTCCTGCTATTTGCCTTGTTCCCTCCACTCAGGATCCTGAGCTCCACCATCTCATGGTCAGTGCAGCCAAAACTGCCCCCAACCTACAGGTTCCCAACCAGCCCATTCTTGTTTACCAGTATAAGGTCCAGCAGAGCTTCCCACATTGATTCATCTACTTCTTCTTGATTAGGGGGTCTCTGTTAAAAATATTATTTACTTTACAATATTTTGTAGTTTGTAACATTTCCACAAGTGTTTCTATGCAATGGTCTTTCACCAGAATATGAGAGAAATAAAACCTTACGCAGGAAATAACTTATCCATGTGTAGCCAAGCCCATACTCTTTTTTTCTGTCCATTTCATCTATGGGACAAGCAACTCGCAAAGGACACCCAATAATTAAGAACACATTGTGCTGAACTCAATATACAGTAAGTCACAATTTGGGATATATAAACTTATACCTTCAAAAGCAGTGCTTGATTTATGGATGCCCGGCTTGAAGACATTTCCAACTTAAGCTCCCAGCTACCACGAGGACTGCAGTGCATAAAGTCCCCTCCTCCAAAGGAACATGCTTGTAAATACTAAATGGCATCACCCATAATGAACTAGCACATTAGGCAAGGGAATAACTTAAAAACCAGTCCTGGTCTGGTACCCATGTACGGGAAAAATCTACACCTTGCTAATGCCACAGCTACTGCGACACAAGAAGTCAGGGCCTTTTTGGATTCATGTAAATCTCACCCAAAGAGTAACGCATAGCTACACATTTCTATCACCTCCAATTTGAGCACAAAAGGGTAAAGTAGCTGATGAGGCTCGAGAAAGTAACTGATATACTGCCTCTTCTCACCACCTGCAATACCAACAGCATGGTGTTACCAGTGAATGACCCAGGTTCAAATATGTTATGGTGTAAAGGTTCCTAAAAATAGAGCTGTGTAAAGTAATCAGAATTCGTCCCCTCCTTATGAAATACGGAATGCACATGCAAAAGTTTGAATATGTTTAAAATCCATGAACTGTAAGCCACAAGGTGCAAATTTCCCTCACAGACAGAAGGCATAATGTCCTAAAAGGGCATGACTGAAGGGTTTTGCTTTATCTATGAAGTTTGTCCAGCCAAATTCAAGCCTTGCTTAGACTGGTACCAGGGCTGACTGTTCCTGCATGCTAGGCAAAATAACAACAACAACAACAACAACAACAACAACAATAATGCCAGAGTTTGGGATGCAGGAGGCTCAAAGAGCCTTGAGGCACCATATGGGTACTAGTGAATTGACTCTAACAATCTCATAACCCCCCTTTGCTAGAAAACAAAACACATACAGAGAGATGCAATGATTTGTTCACAATCACACTGAATTAAGCAAAGTTGAAAATGAAGGCAGGTTTTACCCAGCCCTGTGTCCCTTTCATAGAGCCACCCCTCTGCTTTCCCAGAAGGCGGCAAGTTAAAGAGGGAGCATCCACACACATTGCTGTGAAGCAGAGAGAAGTAGCTGAAATTGACACCATTAAATCAGTGCAATCTCATCTGCTTAACGTGTGAAGCAACATATGAAGGGAAACCTCAAGAAACTGCTCAATGGTCATCATTTTCCATAACCAAATAGTCAAAGGAAAATCTTCTGCTCAGGCACAAGGTAAGTATTCACGGACATGTTGCAGATACAGTTAATAATGTCAATAGGTCTTCTACAACTATAAATAGATCAGAGATGCCAGATGCTTTTCTCTCTTCACAAAATCAAGAGGTCTAGAAAAAAAAAAACAAAACCCAACACACACCAAATTCAGAGACATATCCCAAAAATAACAGCAGGCGTTTCAAATATGTAGCTAGCTCCTATGGCTATAGGCACAGCTGTGCATTGCATAACGTTACAGAATTAAAGCTGTTACCTGCACACATTCTAAATGCATAGCCAGCATTAATGACACAGACCATCTAGGAAGGATTAAGGATTAGTTATCATTTCAACCCAATGAAAGAAGATCTATATTTCTCTTTTAGACACGTAATTCACAGGAGAATCGTGCTTGCCAACACTCTGAAAAAATAATCTTTCAGAATTCTTGCAAACCCACTGTGTTATGATTTCATCTCATGAAATACAACACCTTTACATTAAACCTCATAAAACTAAATCCTGCTGGATCTCTTCCAGGCTCGGAGAATAAACAGCTATATCAGTAATGCCTAGAACAGTAAAATCTGGCTCACTGTCATATGGCATGTTCCCATTTACAGAATAGAGCAGGTCTGCAAACAGCTAATTCACTTTGCTATTACAAAATCCTCACATATAATGAATTTCTCACATAATTGGTCTAAGAAATACTTCAAGGGGAAAAAAAGAATGCTTTGAACACCATAATATGTATTTATTTCTACTAGGGTTTTTTGGGGGTGTTTTTTTTTTGCTTTTCTTTTTTTTTTTCACCTATTCCCTCCCTTCCCCTTAATGAAATATGTGCTGCAGAACTGCGCTGGTTTTTTTAGTGAGAATGAGCGAGTTTAGTTGCATCTGGAACTCTGGTAGATAGCAACGGGGGGAAGTTTGTTGCCAAAACAGTTCAAAAGCACAGATGATTATATCCGATGAGATTACTTTTTAAAGCCCGATTATTTTCCCTTTGCAGTCAAAGGACCTACACAGGTTCCTCTCAGTCTTGCAGGTCCCACCCAGAGCATGAGTAACACGGATATTAAAATAACTGCTACAATTACACCAGGCAACACAGATACAATGCAAAAGCCCCCCTCAGGAACTCTGGGCCAATGCCCACCATAGATATGAAGACCACTGTATGGCCAAAGAACAAAAGCAATTTTCTATGCAAATCGGACTCCTCCCTGTCCTCCGTGCATGGCTATGCCTTAATCCCCAAATCTGGGCAGAGATTGGCACATCTTCATGAGGGAACTGCAGTTACAGACCCCAGTATGCAGACATCAGGTATTCCTGACATCTTTCCAATTGCTTGGCGGGCTAATTACATCTCAGGTGAACCACAACCGGATCATCTTCAGCGCCACAGCCCATTCGGTGTGAGCAGAGCAGCCAAAGCTGACATTAACCAGTACCACCCCTCACCAGGGCCCAAATTCCCCTAAGGATCCCCTCCTCAATTTTTCCATTTTGACCACAGATTTTAGTAGCCACAGCTGGAAGATGATATTTCTATAGTAAAAAGGAAAGGTTAACAGTGCCATAAACCATCCGTGGCCGGCGACACAAAGCAGAGGGAGGAATCCTGAATCGCACGGGGAGGGGGCCACTGGGGAAGGGACAAAAGTTCCCTGGGAACTGTCACGATGTCCTTTTAGAACTAGGCAGAGGAGAAACGTACCCATTAAGATGGTCGATTAGAAGATGTAACGGCAGGGCGAGGTCGCTGACCCTGTCACTGGAAATAATTAGGAGAGGATGTGCACTTGGAGCACAGTAGATTGTGCCTGCAGGCGCCCCATCAGGCAGAGGACCATGCAGGACACCTTCACCACCCGGGGGGCATCACATGCCTGGTATTTCCCTGGGGTGGGGAAGGCTGATGCCCTAGGAGGGCTTTCTGTGGATTTGGGGCTATCCCAACCAGCAAGCAACTTTTGTCAGCAAACTGGTGTATCCATAGGGTCTCAGCATGTACAAAAGCTCGGAGCTGGGAGGAGGGAATGGCAGCTGTTTGCACGCTTGGCCGCATTAAGATGCTCTAACTCTCAAGCTGGCTAACGACCTGCATCCAGAATTAGCCACTCTTATTAAGGGCACACCCTGGCTGACTGTGCAACACAGCACCAGGTGAAGTACAAACGCCCAGTGAGGCCTATTGACCTTAGGAGAAGAAAGGAAGCAAAGAACAAAACACAGGTGACAACACTGTGTTAAGGGGAAACTCTGATCTCACCTAACATTACTGTTCTTAGGGGTTTATTCTGATATTTGAAGCACCATTTTCAATACAACTTGTGTCGAACCAGGTTTGCTCATCTTTTTCAGTGCGAACACTTGCAGGCTCCAAACGTGTAACTCTATACATTATTAAGTAGCAAAAGATACAGGTCTGTAAACCACAGCACTTTTATTTTCAATGTTTATAGAACTACTCAAAACAATATCATTTCACAGGTTTCATCATTTACTCACAGACGTAAATATTAATTCTGACCCTAACACACTCGCTGCTACAACTTTACTTAATGGGACTAAAGAAACCTTGTTTGTCCTGAAATCCTATGTGAAAAAAATATTACCCAAGTGAACTGCAGAATTACATTCTCATCTTCTTTTCTAAACACGAACCTGAATTTTCCCTGGAGGGAGTCAATCAAGCCAGCTGCATATTAGCTGGGGACACGGGTCACAAGACACTCAATTCCCTCAAAACTAGCAGTTCCATCCAGATCAGAAGACCAAGCATCAACAGCTTGGGTGCCAAGGTCAGATCTGTTGGCTAGGTTTAATTCACTGACAAGTTTCAGCCTGCAGCATTTTTCGTATCACATAAAAACCACCCAAGAGTATCTGAATAAAAGTCCACAATAGAACTGGTAACTTCTGTCTATCAAAAACGCTGCTCCAGCACATCACAATCTCTCAAGAAGGAAATTAAAATAACGAGGTAGGAGAAAAGCACAATTATCTTTTTTTCCTGATCTCTACATCACACCTCCCTTGCTGCAGTATAAATGCCAAGTGTGAACATCCCCACTAACTTGCACAGAAGTGCCCCTTTGGTCAGAAACAGGACTTCTATGTTCACAAAGCCACGATGAGCTTCGGAGTGGGACAGCAGCCTCTTTTTCTGCAGACAAAGTAGTCAAGCTAGTGCACAACAAGGCATTACATCCTTCTTCAGCATGCTGTTACCTTACCTGTGCCTTACCCACACCCCTTCCCAGCTACTGCCTCTGACACGATGGCTCATGGTTCAGCTCACGAAAGATTGGGGCAGAGCCATCGTGGCTAGTAGAGTGACGAGTCCTGGGGCTCTGACCCAAGTGGCCTGCAGAGCAGAAATGTTAACTACTAGGCCAAGCACTACTAGCGAGGGTTGAAACTCGATCAAACCAAGCCTCAAACTGGAAAAATCTTGTGAGGAAATCTACGTTTGGGAAGAAGGAAGCTGAGAAGGTTTAGACAGACGATGGAGAAGTGAGAATATGAAAAGAATAGAAACAAGATAATAAGTAAAAGCATGTAAAAAGCCAAAGTAATAAATAAGCATGTGGTTCTAAAACTTACCTCTGACTATGTTACATGCAAGCATTTGCATGCACTGAAAATTAGTAAGTACACGTGGGGAAGAAGATTGTGTTTAAAATGTATTTCTGACAGGGGTTTCTTTATGAGGCTCTCCAGCTTCACTTTTGTAAGTCAAGTTTGGGAACCTAAAACTATAAATTTCTAGTTTGAAAGCAGGAGAAGAGGAAAGAAACAATGATGATGAACAAATATTTGAATATATTCCTTGCTAACGAATACGTGCTAAATCACTGTTGTTGCTGCTTTTTTCAGTCATTTCTGAACTTCCTGAATACTGCAGATGGCATAACATCGTAAGCCATGTCACCCATACTGCTTCTGGGACCGCTTCTTCAGAACTGGCCTCAAACAGCTGGATGTTTTTAATATTTGGAAATACCAGCTTTATAGTCTACAAATATATTTTAAGTATTGATTATGTGCCTACTAGCTTGATTATTTAAAACACTTTGTAGTTTAACTCAAATCCAATACTAACAGAGACTAATTTGTTGATTTGATCATGATGTCAGATTTATCTGATTTTTTCATTATTTTATTTTAAATCAGGTTTAATAAAAGTTTTAAATTGCATAGCTTCGGGCAACAGGTTCTCTTGATTTTACATTTCAAAAAATGTTTTACTGCAAATTATTATTTAAAAATAATTTCTCTCGGTGAATAACATTTGTCCAAACCTTGAGGCCATTAGACTAGCTATCTACCTGCAAACCTGACCATTCCCCTAAATGCAGCGCTTGGTTCTGAAAATGAGTTCCTACACCCGCCTCTCTTTCACACACATTACAGTCCTTGTCTCTGTTAGGCACTGCAGCAGCAGAGAGGTGGCATCAGCAGAACTAAGTGACCCCACAGCACGTAGACCCACACCAAAGCCCAACCACATGCCCAGAGCTTTGGCCGCTCATCGGGGGAAGTACTACAGAAACCTTGGATGCATATGGCTGAAGCCTGCCTGATTTGGGGGGTAAAACTGTGAGATAGACGTCTCATGACTGGCAACAACTACAAAATTCTCTCTGTGGCCAACAATGGCAGTGTCCTTGCCCTCTGGTGCCCTTCCCAGGTGGAGACAGCAATTCTCCTTTCTTCTATTCTGCAGCATCTGTGTCCTACCCAGAGCCCAAACCCCTTGGCATAAGCACCCCGTATGGCTCACACAGCGGGGCCCCACTCTCTGCTCAAGGTGCTAGTTGCTACCAGCCTGTGAATAACAGCTGGAGGGAAGAAAGGAAAGATATATTTTGTTATAGCTTTTTAAATAAAATACAATGAGAACACCAGGTACCGTGCAATTGGAGTCCTCTGGGGCACGGTCTCTGCTATCTTTAATTGTCATCCAGCACTTAGATTAGGTAGATAGTAAAGAGAGCAGTAATCACAAACAGACATTCTGTGTGAGCAGAAATGCTCACCATGTCAAAAACTGTAGCCAGATATAGATGTATGTCAGATAAATTTGAAGGACTGTAATTTGCTAAAGCACTAGAGCGCACATAAATCTAGATTTATATACATATATATGTGTATGTGTGTATAACACAGCATCCAAGTACCTATATTTACCATTTAATATAAGGGAAGTACAATGCAACATTAAAAAGGAAGGACTTGGAATAATATTCAATAATGTTCCTATGGAAAACATTCCGAATTGGAAAAACTTGCCTGAAAATTTTAAGACACTAAATGCAGGGAAGTTGAGGGTATGACCACTAAAATAAAAAAAAAAAAAAAAAAACCCTAGGAAACTCCTTGTGACTTGGTTTTGTTTCCACTTGAAAGTAATCAGCCCCAGTTTGATCTTTCCCCTTCATGACATCAAACCCTGATTAAAGGTGGTCTAGAGTTTCAGTCCCCAAACGCGGCGTTTCTGGAGCAAACGGCAGCGAGCAGCAACCCGGGGTCACTGGGCAAAGGGAAACACCGTCATGGTGTGCACAGGCGCCACCAAGAGGTTCTTCTCCCATAGCCCAAAGAGGACTTCCCTCCCCTGCCACCTGGAGCCACTCGCTTGCACCAGGCGTTCGCTGCCCAGTTTCAGGGAGCGTTGCAAAGGGAAAGCCAAAAATTAATTAAATAAATAAATAAGAGGATAAATTATTTTTTTAGGGTTCCTTTCAGATCAGGGAAGATGGGGGGGGGGAGGGGGGAAGATAGATCTCCAGCACATGCAGTTTTTGACAACAGAGCTTTTAAATGTTGTGGTAACAGAAAACAAGACCTCTGCCCAGTCCTGGATCTGGAAAATGTTAAATTCCACCTTATCAGCCACCGAAACAGAGTCAGGAGGGATCTGTTGCTGAGCTGCCTCCCGTCAAAACCGGTGCAATCCTACATTTTTTCCTATCAAATACAACTGCAAGATTCAAATAATAATAATACTTTGTTAGTGTGATGCTGGAATCTGTTTTTAAAGGTAAGCAGACATTTTCATAAGACTTTTTTATCACAGAGAGTTTTGTCCCAACCACAGCCATTTTATGGGCTGAAGATAACGAGTTAAGAAGGCAGAGTTTTCTCATTTTTCTTCAATAGGATGAACCAAAGGGTGATTCCTCAAGCCCCAACTTTATGCTTACCAAGCTCCAGGGGTCAGCTATCCCTCACCCACTTGGCCTGGCTAATCCCACCAGTGAGGGGCTAGTGCAGCCAGACCCCCTTCAGGGGCAAAAGCAGCATCTACCTGCTTGGGAAAGGTGGGTGCTTCATGCTGGGAAAGGCTTGGCTGCCCCCCATGGCTGTGTGCCTCCCTCCACAAGTCTCTTCCCTCAGTGTGGCTGATAACCCATCCTGGTCTTCCCATCTTCTACAGAAGGAAACCAACCTGTGGGCTGCCCAAGGGCTAAAAGCTCAGTTTTCTTCAGGAAGGGAGGACTGGGGTTGGGGTCTGTCTTTTTTTTTTTTTTTTCTAGGCAGCTCATGCCCTCACCTAATTCCCAAGACTTAAGGTGATTTAAGTACTTAAAGATTAAAGGCATTTTAACAGCTTGTATTGCTTTAAGCATCTAAGGTGGCTTAAACGCTTATGCTACTTTCAGTGGTTTAAAGTGGCTTAACTTTCCATGCCACTTGACGAATTTAAGGGAGCTGAAAAGCCTATGCTCCCTTTAAAACAATAAAAACATACCTTAAAACATCACTATACTTTAAGAGTGCCATCCTGCTTGGCCCCCCACCTCCCCGGTCAGACCAGATCGCTCAGGACTTGGGAGCGTGCCCAAACCCTCCAGCCCCCCCACCTTTCCTAATTAAGGTGTGCTCATCGCCCTTACCTCCCAGCTGGGATGGACATGAGTCCTGAGAGGCCAGGAAGGTAACTGTACCTGGGGCAGCCTGACACACAACCTGGATGCCCAGGGGCTCCCCAGACCCACCTTTCAGAGCCAGCCCAATCCCTCCCAAACGGTGATGCAAGCAAAGCCAGGGCAGCCCAGGAATACAAAGCTGCAAGGTCTCCCTGACCTCAGCAGCCACCCAAGACTGCAGAGACCCACAACATCCCCCATGGAGATGGCTCCATGATTGTCTCGTCCTCCACCCTAGATAATTAATACTAATAATTAATAATTAATACTAATAATACAAATGAACCAACATTGATCCCAATACCAATATAAAATACACAAGGATTATACTCAGCCAATTCTCTCAGCAGAAAGCTGTTCACTATCAGCAAGGGACAGCAAATGGGGGACACTGTGAGTGCTACAGCTTTGGGAGGAAGGGAAGGGCTCAGGGGCCCAGCACCAGGGCAAGAAGTTCTCAGGATCACAGCCATTCTAGAAGAGGAGAAACTCCAGAGCAAACTTTCTAATTTATACTAAATGTGACATTCATGGTATGAAATAATCCTGTTGGCCAGCTTGGATCAAGTGCCCTCTTCTCACTCCTCCTCATCCCCTCATCTGGCAAGCTCAAAAACACTGACACCTCAGAATCCACATACCGTATCTGGCTAGAAAGTATTTTCACAAATTCAGACATTAGAGTCTTCTAAAAGCGCGGTTTTACCAAGTGTTAGAGGAGACCTTACTGAAGAGTAAAATTACTGAAAGAGAAATGAATCCTGTGTTGCTCAAACCAGGACATAGACTTGGAGCATTTCGCATGAAAATCATGGGGCTGCTGCTGTGAATGCAGGAGAATTCCTGCACACAACAGCTGCCCCACGCGGCTCTTGCACCACCCCATTGAGGGTATTTGGGCCCTGATAAACCACAATGACCACAACTGACACTGGTCTGCAGGCCAGGAGAGCCATGGCCAAGTCTGCAGCAAGGAGCATCGAGGGCAGCCTCGCGCTCCGCCACTTTCCCAGGCCAAGGGATGAGAGCAAGGGCAGTCATGATTGCTTGGGGCTGCAGGCTTGGGCTGGTTTTGTTTATATGATCTCAGATCGTTTCAAATTTAGAGTAAATGAGTTCACCAAGAGCGATTAAAAATGGAAGTAGTAAGGTCCCATAAAGTCTTGTTTCAAATCAAAGCTTAATCCAGGAAAAACGGAGTGGTTTTCCTCCTTCTTTCCTGTGGGTTGGAAACAAACAAGCAAACATTTCTGGGGAAAAAAATGAGCAGATTTCTGTTGGAAATGTCTCATCCTCCACCACAGAAAATACTACCTCTAGTCTGCTCAGATTCAGGTCTTTGCTTCCACACACAACAGCCAGCTGGGTCTGTGGAAAGCAACATACAGGGCTACCAGCAATTTATGAAGCTGGTACATTGTCTTCTGATCATGCTGAGATCCACCTGAAGAGATGTCAGTCACTCCAAAAAATGAGAAGCAGTGAAAAAAAGGAGAGAGAAAAACAAACCACAAGCTTGTTGATTTTACAAAGGCCTGATGAACAGCCTGGCCATTCAGGGTAAGAGCAAACGTGCTGGTAGGTCCCCTTCCACTGAAGAGGAGTTTGGGGACAAAGGACAGTAGGACCAAGCACTGGGAGCTGTAAGTGACATCTCCTGGAAGTGGCAACAGCTACAGCCTCTGGCAATCCTCAGCACTTGGCAAAACGGACTGCCATGGAAATGGGAAGGAAAGGAAAGCAAGGAAAATGGGCACCATAAGTCATCAGAAGGGCTCGATGCCATGGCAGCTGACTGAGGCCAAGAGCTTAGAAATATATTGTTTAAAGGAATAAGGTGGACACAGATGACAAATGGCAAGACTATGTGGGGCTGCAAGAAATAAACTACTTTTAATCCCTTCCAGAAGTGATATTAGACATTCAGTACATTTATTTTTCCAGGTACGAAACAACTTTAAGTAACAGATAAACTAGCCTGCAGGGAGATTACATCCATCGGCATGACCTGCTGGAAAAGATCCTGAAACCTCCTCTGAAGGAGCTGGCACTGGCTTCAGCGTGTGACAACAGACCACCTGAACTGGCCACCACAGCTCGGTGCCTTCCCCGGGGGGATGCTGCAGGTCCCACCACTTTCCTACACCACAAACAGCGACCCGGACCACTGGGAAGCCCACTGGACATACAAGGACCCTGCAATTTACAAAAGTCATCACGGCTAAGGCTAGCTTCCCATAAAACATCTCTATAAGGAGATACATTCAGTAGCTGACTAATGAATGTGGTTTGCCACAAAATGATACTACACAGGCCCACTCTTTTCAATCATAATCTCATAAATAATATTACTAAAAATATCCAAGAAAATATCCAAATTGCACTGAAGCTGTGTTGTGATCCCAGTGGCCTTGCCTGTTGTCTTCCCCTTTGTGGTAAATCAACACAAACATAATTCTTTTAGGGAGTTTCTAGGTGAAGACAGGAGCCGAGGGAAAGGGACGTGCCTGCGCCGCGCACAGCCAGGCCCACGCTGAGGGTAAACCTCCCAAAAAACGTGCCAGGTGACGGCATTTCAAAAACACTCGGACGCTCCCACCCGAGAAAAACCCTATTTGGCCTTCAGGAGCCATCGGGGGTCTGTAGGGCCGGGGTCCACCGCAGCCCCCATCCGCAGGGGAGAAGGGCCCCACCGGGCGGCCCCCCGGCGGCTGGGGGCTGCCGAGGCGGAGGGGAGCCGGGGGCGGGGGAGAAGCCGGCAGCCCCCAGCCCCTGCCTGCGGCTCCAGCGCCGGGCCGAGCCCTGCCAGCATCGCGGGGAGGGGGCGGAGGTGCCAGACACCCCCCGGGGGGCTGAGGGAAGAGACAGCCTCGCCCCCTGCTTGGGGAACCGGCATGGCCACGTCGTGCGCCCGCTGGCAGAGGAAGCCCCCAAAACCAGGCGGGGGGGGTGGGGAGGGGGGTGGCGAGGAGAAGGGGGGGTCCCGCCGCTGGGCAGTAGCTGTGTTAGCGGCTGGGCTCACCTCCAGCTGCCCGCGCCCCGACAGCGGCCCCTCTCCCCCGGCCCGGCCGAGGGGCTCCTCGGGCTTTCCTGGCTCTTTGTTCGCGGGGATCTTTCCCCCCCCCACCCCGCCTTCCCCCGTGCTCGCACGGTAACGTTTCTTGCAAGGATTTCCTGCCAAAAGACAATCCCCCTGAGCCAAAGCAGACCGAGAGAGTAGTGACCAATCCTTTCTGGATGGCTGTCACCAGGCTCCTCCCAGCCCCCGCTCCCCCTGCCATTTGCATACAAAAAAATCCAGAAAACTCCCGTTTGCCCCCGCATCTCGCTCAGACCCTCCGTCCCCGTCTGGCAGGCAGGAGGCCGGGCTGGGGGACGCTGCCTGCGGCTGAGGGCAGCCGCCCGCTCCGCGCCCCGCCGCCCCCCAAGCCTTTCACCAGCCCCCCCCCCCTCCCGCTCCCCTTTCCCTCCCTCCGCGCCCCAAAATGCAGCGCCGCTTCTGCACCCTGCTCCTGCTGGCGTCCCAGTGCATGGGCTCGGCCGCCGGGCTCTTCCCTTTCGGGGAGCCCGACTTCTCCTACAAGCGCTCCAACTGCAAGCCCATCCCGGCCCCGATGCTGCTGTGCCGGGGCATCGAGTACCAGAGCATGCGGCTGCCCAACCTGCTGGGGCATGAGACGGTGCAGGAGGTCCTGGAGCAGGCCTCCACCTGGATCCCGCTAGTGCAGAAGCAGTGCCACCCCGACACCAGGAAGTTCCTCTGCTCCCTCTTCGCCCCCGTCTGCATCGACGACCTGGACGAGATCATCCAGCCCTGCCACTCGCTCTGCGAGGAGGTGAAGGAGAGCTGCGCCCCGGTGATGTCCGCCTTCGGCTTCCCCTGGCCCGACATGCTGGACTGCAGCCGCTTCCCCAAAGACAACGACCTCTGCATCCCGCTGGCCAGCAGCGACCACATCCTCCCGGTCACCAGGGAAGGTAAGAGGACCCCCCCTTGCCCGGGACGGCAGCACCTGACCCCCCCCCCCCCCCCCCCGCCGCCCCCCCCCCCCCCCCCCCCCCCGCATAAGCACACACCCCCAGGTCTCCGCCAGCGGGGTCCCTCCCCAGATTTCTGCAGGGGACCGGAGGCTGCTCCCGCCCGTTACAGCACGGGGGGCGACCGGGGAAGGGGCCGCAGAGCAGGAGGCTTTCCCGAAGGGACCGGGGAAAGCGGAGGCACCGTCGGGGAACTGGCACCGGCCCGCAGAGCCCGGCCCATCCCCACAGACAAAGTCCGGGACCCCGGACTCGAGCGGGGACATCCTCCCTTAGCAAGCAGCATCGCTGAAGCGGGGCGGTGCGGGGGGGTTTTGTTGTGTCCACCCCCCCCCCCTCCCCCTCTTTACTCTTTCCCCCGAAAAACCAAAAAAAAACAACAACCACCCACCTTTTGGTTCAGGTATGGCCTTAAAAGCACACCGCGACCCCTCCCCTCTCTCCCCCCCCCACCCCCCCTCCGGCGGGTCCACAGCGAGGTAAGGCACCCCGAAATGCGGGGGCAGCGGCGGGGAGCGAAGAGACAGGGCGAGTCTGTCCCTCGAAAACCGGGGTGTCCCGGAGGGTACCCAACGCCACCTGCTGTTCCCTTCTCCCCGAGCCTGACGGGGACTGTCCCTTGCCTTTCCAGCACCCAAGGTCTGCGACGCCTGCAAGAACAAAAACGAGGACGATAACGACATTGTGGAAAACCTCTGCAAAAATGACTTTGGTAAGTGGAAACGCAGCCCCCTCCGTTGAAACTCGAGAGTTGAGGATCAGGTTAAAAAGAGTCCCAGTGGAGTCAGAGAGAGATGTGCCTGCATAAAGGTAGGGCTTTGTCTTATCTGCGGATGGACCCGTCTTCTCATCGGGTCACAACACACAAAGTTCCACCTCGGAACAAGAGGTGGCCCTTTTTACAGTCCCCTTTCTGTTTGCCGTTTCAAAGTAGTGCTCTTTTATGTGGATGTTGCTGGAAAGTCGAATAGAAAGTAAAAGGAAAAAAAAAGAATCTTTCATCCAAACTATTGCCTGGGGAGGGGTAGAGCAAAGCTTCGTTTAGACGTATGAGAAAGGGCCGCATGACCAATCTCCTGTATCGTCAGAAGGATT
This sequence comes from Scolopax mira, assembly GCA_004320125.1. Classification (NCBI taxonomy): domain Eukaryota; kingdom Metazoa; phylum Chordata; class Aves; order Charadriiformes; family Scolopacidae; genus Scolopax; species Scolopax mira. Next base: position 38,831 of record BJBW01001235.1, on the reverse strand, counting down.
CTCTCCACAGATTAAGAATGAAGCTCTATATATCATTTGACAGAGAAGGTAATGCACAGACAATTGGGGATATAAACTTAATGGGAAGATCTGGGGTGAGAAGAGGACAAGAAAGCCCCTTCAACACAGACAACTGAACGGCACATTATCCACACATTAGCATTTCAAGAGAAAAAGGGAATAAGGAGGGGAATCCTTTGATAATAGGTCAATGTTTTATACCTATTTGGATACGTATTTGTAGTATATTTGAAACGTATTTGTAGTATAAATTCTACAACAATTGAAAAGTCTTTAAAAAATAAATAGATCCACCACCCAAAACCTGAAACCATGACTGTGGGACGTAATTGTTAAAACAACCAATAGCTTTGGCCTGGCAAATTGCACTCAGATAAATCCTCCTAAAGCTGAACATGCCCCACAGATTCTTACGGAGCCCTGTATCTCCCTCCTAGTTATTTTGCCAAATCGAATACAGCTGTTGGACCAATTTGCCCTCCACGGGATCTATTCTTTCAAAAAAACAATGCATGTGAAATATCATTTCCTTACAGGTATGCATAAAATCCTCTCCAGCCTAATAAATTAAGTTTAGAAGTTTTCAGCTGCAGCAGAGATCAGGTTTCAGATTAGGTCTAGGTACTCGCCTCCCCACCTCTCCTTCAAACTCCAGTTTCAGGAGGACTGTCTTCTCCCAGCAGAAAACCGGAGCGCTGGTTAATGTAGCAAACCAGCCCTCTCTCTGTTTGCAAACAGGAGGAAAGCCTGAGAAAATATTAATTTAGAAAGGAAGGAAAAAGGAGGAGGAGGGGCAAGAGGAGAAAAGAAACCCCCAAAACCTCAACTCTAAGGTTGATTCAAACTGGAATGACTTGCATGCCCTTTGTGGCTTTAGAAATGGAGCCACCTGCTGCCTCTTCTGTCAGCCCTGACAGTTTAATTAGCAATAGAGCACCTCCCTCCCCAGGTCCTCTTTATGTGCACTAATGGGAAAAAACCTCTCAATCTCTCTCCCTCTCTCCCTCATCCCACTTCCCCCTCCCCTCGCTCTATTAGCCTTGAAGATAAAAGTGAAGGAGATTGCCTACATCAATGGGGATACCAAGATCACCCCCGAAACAAAGAGCAAGACCATCTACAAGCTGAATGGGCTCACCGAAAGGGATCTGAGGAAGATCGTGCTCTGGCTCAAAGGTGGCCTCCAGTGTACCTGCGACGAGATGAACGACATCAACGTCCCCTACTTGGTGATGGGGCAAAAGCAAGCTGGGGAACTGGTGATCACCTCGCTGAAGCGGTGGCAGAAAGGGCAGCGGGCTTTCAAGCGGTTCTCCCGCAGCATCCGCAAACTGCAGTGTTAGTGGCTTTGGCTCTGGCCACCTCCAGCAGCCACCTCTGTCCCGAGCTCTCCGGGCCTCCTGCACCTTCTTGCTTCGGCCCCTCTGAGCCTCGAGATGCCACGGGCACGAGACACGGTGACCGCTCTCCGAGAGGGGAGGGAGCCCTCCGTTTTTGTACATAGGTTAAAATGTAATAAAAAAAAAAAATCATGACTATTTTTGGGAAGTATTAAAGTATCTCGCTTAAAGCTTTTTTTTTTTTTTCATGGTTTCAGACGTGACTTTGGTCTGAGGTTTTTCTCCCCTCTTCATTTTGGTAATGCTGGTTCATTTATATTGCTGCTTCTCTGTATACGTGCATGTTTGTTGTGCAAAAGTAGGAGATGCAGAGAGAGAGAGAGCCACGCGTGCGACGGGCCTGTCACAGTGACTCTTTCACCAAGGTGAAATGGCTTGCCATCTATATTAACGCTATAAAGGTCATGTTACGACTCTTGCATGTGATACATAGGCACCAGTAAGAGCATATTAACCATTCTCACATTTTATTTTCCACAAGTCTGAGCCCTTCTCTTGCAGAAAAAAAAAATGAACGAGTTTTGGAGCTAGTTGACCTGAATGCAAGTTTTTTTGTTATTTTGCAAATTAAACCATCTATAGCTGTAATATACCTAGTGGTTAACCTGAAAGAGTTGTAAAATATTGCTTTAATTAACCTTGTAAATACTCCAGATAAATGTTATATTCTTGTATATAAACTTTACATCATAGTTTACCCAATGTCTTGGTCTGTATTCACTTTAATCTGTTTTGGGAGAAGTGAAAGCTGTCCAACTGGGCTTTGCCATGGCAAAGCAAAACTTGGCCTTCCACCCCACGTGGCCAGCAGAGAAGCAACTAGTGCTGCAATCAGAAAAAACATAGTGGACCTCACTTCCCCAAAGACAAGCCCACAAGACATGGGACTGAGGTTCAGTCAACTCATTTTAACATGTGTCTGTTGAGCTTTTCAAGACGAAGAGTTTTCTGTGGCTCCTTTGTTCAACTGCCTACATTTTAATCTCCTCTCAGAAGACTCTGCTTTTTGCTGATGCGGAATTGCAGTGAGGCCGTTTGTTTAAATATCAAATTCATTTCTTACAGTTGAAAAAAGACATCTAAGGAGTGCAGAAGTAGACAGAAAAGTCTCATTTGCAACTAGCAATTCAGAATAATGGTAGAGCAAGGTGTGTTTTGTGTGTATGTACACTCACTATTCTTACTGAGAAAGAAAATAAAACCTACCTAATAGTGTAACTAGAGGAATGGTTTTCAGCATTTTTCTTACAAATGTTTTCTGATGAAGAGCATTACATGCTAGAATCTTACTGTATTCATCCTGAAAAAGAATCTTGCTTCCCAGTGCTGTCACACATAAAACATTCCTCTTCGCTTCCCTGAGAGGATGAACAGTCCAATATTCCCAAGGACAACATTTTATGCTAACCATTCACAGACCGAATGCGAGTCCAACACTAGATTATATTTTTAAGTAAAAAAAAAAAATCATATTAATATATTTAGTGTAATGTTTTTTCCAACATCAGGATTTTTTAAAATATCTAAAGATCCAACGTGATAGTTTGTCCTAGAAAAATAATTGATTGCCCCCTCACAGTCTTATTGCACTCACAACAACAGTAGGACTCTCCATAAGAAAAAAAAAAAATAAATCAGTCCTCACAAATATCCTCAAAATAATAAATATTAACAATAATATGAACAACAACCAAATAAAAAGCCCCATTCCAAACTGGCTTTTTAATGTCACTAAAACTTTTCTTCCCAGGAAACATCTGAGATTTTCATGCTACGGTGTAATTATTTTAACACCAGCACTATGTCCATCACTTTGTAGAGCCATCAGCATCCAGATGTCGCATCGTTCTACTCACCTCGCTCAGCATATAACATAACAGCTGTCCCTAAACAGCCTTGGTTTTAGAGCAAATGAGTTCACAGATAAAGAGGAGTTGGCTGAAGACAAACTGCAGAAAATGGGCCTGTGCTGCCTGGTGGAGGAAAGCACTTTGAAGAGACAGTTGTTGCAGTGCAGTCTCTGGGGACCAAAAATGAACAGCCAGGACTGTTCCACTCAGCCTGCCTTACAGATACTAAGTCCTCCTACAGCAACCGTGAAATTATCTTAATTGGGCTGCTCTAGAAGGCAGCAACACTGATGCTGATAAGGACAGACAGGTCACAAGTTACTTGCTCTGGGGTCATGTTAAGGCCAAGACTACAGAATAAATTTTTGCCAAATCACTTAGATGTATGAAGACACATTACCAATGACCAACATCACTCAGAATAGACACCGTTACCCCAGCAAAATCCTGTTCCAGTCAGGATAGATTAGGGAAAAAAAAAAAAAAAGTAGACTGGCAAGCATTCAATTTTACTAGAATAATCAGTGTCCTGGATTAAGAGCATCCTGTACAGCATACCCCTACTGACAAAGCCTTCTGCATGTGCCCCTGGCCTGAACCACTGGGACTATCCACCCTCAGGGTGGATTGGCAGAGGCAGGATTACCTTTCAGATAATCAGGATATAGGCAAGTGTGAAGAGTAATGAGACTCACGTGTTTTCCAGTTTAGTTCCATCCCCTTTTTCTAACAGCATCATATTAAAAGGTGGGTGATACCCACCTCACCAGGGAGGAGGAGTATCTGTTTCCAGCGGTGTACAAGGCAGACATTAAAAAAGTATTCAACGGAAAATTAGGATTCTAAAATAACAGCTTGAGGAAACTTCATCTCTCAGATGCTGGCAAAGAAGTAAACATACATTTTTCACATTGTTATTCTTACTTGCTCAACAATAACTGAAAATCTTCGACTGTGCCAGGCAAATAGTGAACCAAATGTACCAAAAATTAACTGAGCCTGTTACTTTTGATCAGTGTGTCACATGTACTTCAGAGTAACTTTATTACCTGGTATGGTATGGTTCAGTTCTAGCAGAATTTTTTTTTTTTCCAGTTGATGAAAAAGGCAACCCACTGTTGCATTTTTCAGACACTTTTTGTCTTCTTCTAATTAAAACAACATTGTTAGGCAGCCAATTATGTGGCTCCCATTGTATTTGCTTTCATAAAAAACTATAAAAGCAGTTGACTACAATGAATTAGTTTAAGAACAATAATAATGATACTTGACATTTATACAGAAGTTTCCATTTAAGTTTCTCAGACTGCCTTCACAAAAATAGGCATTAATATCCCTATTTTGCAGATCAGGAAAATGAGGCACAGTGAAGTGAAATAACTCATTCAAAAACCACCCAGCAAGTCCTTTACAGTCATGAAAAGCAGCATATTTTTCATCTCCATGTTTTATGCTCTAATCACTAGACCACAGCAATCAGAATGGTGTGTAATCAAGGCTGCACTTTGATTATAATTTGAAAGCATAATAGCAACCAAGGCTCTCTCCAACAACTTCACCCCCCCCACCCCCCCGGTGTGTAAAATAAATGACTGCCCAAATTCAAATTTAAAAGCCATCAGCAATATTCACCACAGTCTCTTCCTTTCTTCCTTATTTATCGTTCTCTCTATCCTTTAATTACTTCTTAATCCTTTCCTTTCTCCCTCACTTCTCATTCACTTCAGTCACCCACAGAGAAGCCACTCAGCCCCTCTCTCGCCCCTCTCATAGAGAGGCTCTCGCCCTTGGTATGGTTTATTAAAGAACTCATGCAGTATAACTACACACAAACCACAAAAATCCTAATGACCAGCTTAAGACATAAAAAGACCCATGTGGGAAATTCAGAGAGAGGCATTTAAATTTAATTAATGATTTTCTGTGAGGACAGGAGGGCGGTTAGATGCCACAAGGAGCACCACAGACACATGCTGGTCACCTCAGGCATGGCCACTATTTCTATTCTGCAGCAGGAGAACGTAAGGTTATTTAAAGAATATAAAGAGTATGAAGAACAGACAGATAAAGCACACCTTCCCTTGCACAGCCAGGTCTCACACACATCTCAGCCCCATTGTTATAACCCTCTGTTCTTCCACTGGGGCCATGATGCACCTCTCTCAACCATCTTCCAGATGTCTCACTACCTCTCCTCAGCCATCAAGCCAAGAGCAGAGCCACCATCACTCACAAATGGACCATCTCAGTGTCCCCCAGGTGCCTGCTTAGGGAATGAGTGACCCCTATGCAGACGGTAAGGGCAGCCCCACTTTTGTTGCTTCTGCAGCCAGCCCCCATCCTCACCAAAGCCCTGTGAGCCCTTGTGACGTGCCCACAGTTGGCAATGCCAGAGGAACAGCGATGGATTGATTGCTACCAGAGCAGTAGGCGGCCTTTCTTCAGTCGAGCAGCCCAGGATTTTGTTGTTGGAGCCAGAAGTTCTTATTTCTGGGCTTCAGAGACATGCCTGTATGATTTATCTAGAAGTTGCTTTCTTATCAGCAGATGTAGATTCAGTACAGCCTGACTGTCTGATGAAACAACCACAGGAATGGATCTTGTTTGCCTCTGTACAAAGAGGAAAGTGCAAGATACTCACATCACAGGAATCCAAGACCCCAAGCTGTCTTACAAACATAAATTAGCCAATGCTATATCCCTTTGGGGTGAATTTAATAGAGTAACATTTTCCAAATGCATCAACCCCCTTCAGGGTGAGTCATGGGCTCCTAAATCACCTAGATGCCTTGGAAAATATTAGCCACTATCCCCCAGCAGAGTTAAAGCCTGTTGGCCAAGGTCAGGCAGCAAGCCTGTCACCCAGCCAGGAGGAACACCTCAGCAATCAGCCAGCCAGCCCATCGCTCTCACGACTGATCAAAATAACCAACCAACACAGAAAGCTGCACTGCGGAACAGCTGATGGAGCGAGCTTCAAAATCAATTACTGCAGACACAGAGAAGCTGTCCGGCCAGAAAGACAGCACAAGTTAAGAGGCACGCTCAATGTCTCATAGAACAGACACAAGAAAGAGCCTATACGACTCTTGAGACCCACAATGAGGCAATAGTATTAATGCAACTCTTTCAAGACCCAAACAATGCAGAACATCCTTTTGGAGTAATTTTCAGTTCACGAAGACGATGCTAAAATCATGGAGTATCTTCTCTTTGGACACAACAGGTTACCATCAGAGTCACAGCCCAAACTAGCAGACTTAGCAGTGATCCGAAAGGGTATCAGAAATGCTAATTTAAGCACACTTTCAACTCTCCAGATCTTTGTTTTCAGAGCTTAACCCTGGCAGTCTTCATTAGACATTAAACTTTCCATATGGAGCCACTACTGAAGAACAATTTACAAGTGTTCCATTGATACCTGCTTTTATGAGGCACGAGATAACTAATCCTTCCCTGGCAATTTCCCTGCATTGTTAGTTTGCTTGAAATCCCTAACATTGTCTAATTGCTTTTTTTGTTATGTGAATCTCCAGCCACGCACAATAGTGAACCCTGGCTCCTTACACACTGAGACAGGTGCTTTAGTGGCTGCAGGGCTCACATCATTAAGCACACACAGAGCTATTAATCATTTCAGTTTACTCTGAGGCACAAACCTGAATTAAGTCAGGCCACTTTCCTAAGGAAAACAATAGCTTAATTGTAATAGGCAAGGCAAAAAGAGTTTTCAGTGGCACCGTTTCAGAAACTAGAGCAACTCCCCCTCAAAAAATAATCAGGCAAGACAAGAAAACTCACTGTAATTTAAGAAATGGGAGAGGGAAAGGGAGTAAGAAGAGAAAGGGCAAACATTTGTTTTCAACAAAGGAAGAAAATTATTTTTAAGATAATCTTTTAGCCTCACATAGCCCCTTCGTTTTCTTCAGATGTAAGATTCTTCAATATGGGAAAAAAATTCAGAACTCTTATTTATATTCTGTGAACTGTAACATTAATCATCTCAGTGATATGAATGGTGGGGGTTTTTTTCCCCCCCATATAATGGGGATTTTTAAATAGAGCACAGGTTTTCAAAAGAGTCTATGAAATTAAAGCATAAGCTCCATTTCCAAAATATTCCTAGGTTTTGATTTTTAAGTAACTTCTACAACAAAAGGATGAAAAATTAACTTGGAAGCAACAGAAGAAGGCATATTTCAAATTCTGTTGGATGCTTACAGGCGCTTATCAGTTGCTTATATTTAAACATTTGGCTGCAACACGTATATCCCTAGAGAGTTTAATGTACCTGGTGCCCAAGGATTTTGGAAATGGAATCTAGACTGTTGAAAATATTAACAGGTAGTGGTATCATAATTTGTCCCACACATGTGAAATGTTAAAATTGTCTTAACCCTTTTGTTCCACTATTTGACTAGAATATATGACTTGCTGGGAGAGCTCGAATTCTAAAACTAGCTCTACCTTCACGAGAAAATACTGCATGGAAATTAGTTCCTCGATCCAGAACTGAGTTTTAGAAATCTTGCTGGAAGGATCATCTGCCTTCTCAACTTGGTACTACTACATTAAGTAGATAAGTAAGAAAATATTTATTTGGAACACTGCTTTCTACAACAAAATAGAGCAGGAAAATACGCCGTTAAGACTTGCCTGGCAACTGCTGCAACTAACTAGCACATAACAAAAAGGAGCAATATAAAAGTCATCAATACAGTTACACATATATAATTATAGTTAATAAAGGGCCTATTATTTCATGAGATTTCTCAAAATGGAAGATGGAAAAGACACTGCGTGTTCTCCCATATGAAACTCAAAAGGCTCATTAGAGACACCTAGAACATGGATTACAACACAGTTCATCTCCTATGCTAGTAGAGCGCCACAACCTCACATAGGGTGAAGTTCATCTAACAATAACTACCCTTAATGTGTGCAAATTGTATCTAAATGGGAGCTGCTCCATGGAGGCTCCACTTTGTTGGTCACCCGGCTGTTTGCTCCCACCACCTTCAAGATGGAGGAGCCAATCACACAAGGCAAATGGTTTGTCAGCTCAGCTCTTTTACTCAACCCCAAATCAGCCCCGAGTAAGAACAGATAAATACAGTGAGTGGTTTGTGGAGAGTTCAGCAGCTGAGCAGAAGACCCACCTAGTCTCAGGGCTGCACCATCTGATGCATGGGGAGGGGGTGATGCAGGTGGCAAGGTAGATCACACAAACTGCATCCTAAAAACAGACCCTCAGCCCAGACACTTGCAAAGAAGCAGGTATGTTACAGCAGGCGGTCTCAATTTGCTGCCGTGGCTTGCCCAACACTAAGTAGAGTTGCTGGGATGGTGATGAAGAGCTTGCAGTATCAACTTTGTCTCTGCGTAGCCTGTTCCTGCAGCTCATGAAGGGGGTCCCTGGGGATCTGCCCCTCATAGCAGGCAAGAAGCAAGGGCTGATGCGCTGCTCCAGCTCTATGAGCTCTCATGGGGCAGGAGAGCAGCAGGCTGGAGCCCTTTGGATGGCAGCCTCATGAGCATCTACAGGGCAGGGCTCAGTATACTTGTATCTCAGATGAGAAAAAGACACCTTTTCAGCCTTATAGTAAGCACCCAAGGCCTGGGTTTGCTCTGTATTAGCCAGCTGGGCTCTCCTCCTGCTTGCCTGTCTCCCACACTCATTCTATCTTCAATCCTCTCAAGGAAAAAAAAATCTAGAAGAGCTCGTGGAAAACTTTACACACAGCAGCACTCGAGAAAGAGATAAGAAGAAGGTGCTGGTGAATAATGTAATGGCATAATCTACTTCAGTGGGAGATTCTCAACTGGCTGATGTACTCCATTTCTGACACACTACTGAAAGGATGGTACAGAAACAGAGCTTTAAAAAAGAAAAGAGGGCAAGATTTTCTAGGGAATTTGGTACCAACACACATTCTAGGTAGACTTTATGAAGTGTGAAATGATGGCATAGAGCTGGTCTTAGGGAAATCAGCAGTAAAATTCCATATACATTAATAGAAGCAGAGTAAATCCAGTACTGACTACTTTTGAAAAGTCTCACTCCTTAACAGTATTTTCTAAATGTCATGCTATATATAAATTA
>BJBW01001235.1:0-29307 GCA_004320125.1 Scolopax mira | reverse complement strand
AAAGACGACTGTCACTGGTTCAGCACATAAAGAGGTGGACAAGTGACTGTGGTCAGAATTAAGTCATTCTCACCGTATAGCATCAGGCAACTGTCTGAGTGCAAAGCTGCCTGAGGTTCAGCAAAGTCAGCCTGGTGACATGTGGAGCAGATGCTGAAAGTCTGACAGCTGGAAATGTTGGAAGCACTTGTCATCAGGAGGTGGCAGGAAGCTTATGTCAGCTGGAAAAGAGCCTGGACGCTTGTTGCTAGGGCAGCAGAGAGGGTTTTGACAGATAAAAGTGTTGGTGAGTGACTACTAGAGATAAGGGAGCAGATCCCTGGGAAGGCAGAGGAGGGCTTGTTCTTCAAGTTTATCTTTAGAGATAGGGATACAACAGGTCACAATGGACCCAGTTTAGGGTCTGCAATGTCCCAGTTTAGGACAGGGACTTGCGTAGTCCTCAAGTCATCTGCTGCTAGCTTAACCCCAGAAGGGATACGTTAGTCAGACATTTCATGCTTATTCTCTGGTTATGGTATAAATGCTACAGCTAGCTGGGAGGTTGCAGATGGGGAGGAAAGCAAGGGCTGGGGAGAAGAAAACATTCATCTTTGGGAAGAGTTAGATTTGCTAGACTTGACCTTGAGAACCTGAATGACCAAAGCTTGCAGATGCTTAGGTCTGTGCCTGGGAAAGTGCCTTGGTTTTGTATTTTACTTTCCTCTGTAGGCATTCAGAGTAAAGAAGCAAAGACACAGCAGATGTGTCTTTGAGTCAATCTTATTTGGTTTGGAAAAAAAAAATAGCGTAGAGAAAAAAAACAAAGTTTCTTAACTGAGATTGCTAAAATGTAAGTATGTTAAAGAACAAGATGAAAAATGTGTGGTCGTCAGAAAGACTGAAAAATAAGACCTTGTTAGTACCTGGTTTTACTCCAGATCCAGTAAAAATACTGGAAAACAACAAAAACCAGAAAGTCTTTTGCAAGTCTTTTTTTCTGTACAAATTACCCAAATGTACAATATTGCTAAGAGATTTTCCAGAGTGAGAACCTCTTCAAAAAATGTTAGAGAAGTTACAGTAGCGATAGCAGTTTCAGATAAATGGAAAACCCAAGTTTTCATCAATTTTCACACTATGAAAAGTTCCTTTAAACAAGTACAGCTGGCTGAACTTTTTTTCATTAAACGGTTTATTGGTTTGGATGACACAAACACTCACCTACACTGTGTAAAATACGGATTTAAATCTGTCCTCTCCTCCCCTCTGTGCTCTGTGTTCCAGTTCAGATCAAGAGCTCAACCAATAACCAGAGATTTTGATAGCCACACACTTGAATAGGGAATATGCTGGATGTTTCACTAACTTTAGCTACTAAAGCTTTTCCAAATTGTATAAAGTTATAGAATAAATCAGATAGAGAAAGAATAAGCTTATGGACTGATTATCAGATTACTCATTTTGCACAGCAGCAGGAGAACATGAGGTAGAGGGGTCAGAGCCCATTTCTCATCCCCAGCCTCTCTCTTGTCCCTGTAGATGTGTGCTGTGACTCATGAACAGAGAAGATCCAGCACAAGAAATCGGACTCATGAGTTCAGATTTTGCTTGCTTGATCCATTGGGGTTATTTTTTAATCTAGGCATCCTAGGAAATAAACAGAGCTCCATCCCAGAATACATTTCCAGTGTTGAGACCTTCATCTGAGTGTTAGGCGAACCTTACTAAAAGTTTGAAGCAGCTTGGAGTCTTGAATTTAAGTTGTTAACATCCCAGGTAAATTGCCCTACTCACTCAACCAGTGGATAAAACGGGTGAGCTGGGACTACTTCCCTCTCATGTTTATGATCCAGTCCTTTGCTTTTATTAAATGTACCTGAAAACCAAATGAAACAGTTTGCCAGGTGTTAAAAAGTGTTTCTATAACCTCAAATCATTTCTTGTTGCTGTGCTGACAATTCTAAAGAAATGAAGTTTCCATTCAGTCCATAACGTATTTTTTTTTTCAGTTCAGCTGCCAAAATACTTTAAACCCAGCAACTATTTGCACAGCCCTATAAATTAGGTTTACTAAAGGAAACAATTAGCAAGCCTGTAGCCTACAGGAATTTCAATTGGTGCTGCTACAGTGCATTGTTTAAGTAATTAGAAAATTATTCCAACTATTGTAAGTATTTGCAACACAAATGTGGAGCTCATAGATGCTGTCCTATTAATAATGGGAGCTATAAAAAGATTGAAAAGCTAGTCTGCAGAGGAGGTCACATGCTTATTAGTCTAACCAGCTTTTCATTGTCACCAAATAGCAATATTAGAATAAAATAGGACCATACAGGGAAATGTGCTCCTGCACTCCTAAATTTGTGAGAAATCATAAGATACAGATGTGTCACGCACTCCATTAAACAGATAAGATAAACACGTACTCCAGAAACATGAATAAAGACATGAATATAATAATTACTGAAGTTAAGGTGTACCACGGGACTAGAAGTTTGTATGAAATACTGAGCAGAGCTATAAAATCAGCAGCAAGATGTCATGAAACAAAAATTTGTTTCCAAATGAGTGTCTATTTCTAAATGGAAACAACGTCAATCATAAACATTGATCTTGTGGAAACTAATTTAACAGGAAAACTCAGCAGAGATGCTCAAACCACAATTTAATACACTCTACAATCCTGAAATGCAATTAATCTCCTTAAGAGGGTAATACGTCCAAGTTATAATTTCAGTTGCAGCCTTAAAAAATTCAGCACCTCGGATTTAGCTATTAAGCTTCAGAGATGGGCTAGCAGCCAGATGTTTATAAACTCTTTTCAGGTTACAATTTAGTTACGGTTACAGGGTTAGACAATGTCCTCTCATTTAGCCCTTCAACTGACTAGCTTAACCATTATTTGCCACTACACTAGGCATATGCACCCTGCTGGCTGCTACTCTCCAATGCCAAGTCATCTATTTCCCTGCTACTGCTAGGCTGAGCCTGCTCCATTCATCCCCGAGACAGCCTCCTTTCAGGGGAGCATTACAGGCTCAACAGACCTCTTTGTTGGAGTTCTATTTACACCACCATTTTTTGTTACTCAGATTGTGAAAGGAAACAACAGGAGATGGAGAGGAGACGGGCTGCTAACACAGTGGACCAGAAGTCATCAACCTTGGCTCTTTGAAGCGATACACACAGTAAATACGGAAACTGTAACAACATGTGAAATAACCTGGTGGTCTAAATGCAATTCCCAATAGACGCGTGGATCTATATCTACAAAAGTCAGCATCATAATCAGCAATAACCAGCAACCTTCCTCATTATTTAAAAAGAGCGGCAGTGTAATTATTCACCCGGCTCCCATTGATTATAATGGGATTTGGCTGGATAAATCCCCATGTAACTCTTTGAAAATTTGGGAGCTTTGGGGCAGTTGCTGCTCAGAGGTACAAAACTGAGCACACATTCAGATGGAACACGCTGCCTTCCCAACACAGCTAAACTGCAGCAGCAGCAAGCACTGACTCCATCCATGGCTGCTGCCTCAGAGCTGCTGTGAGACAGAAACCACCTCCCTGCAGCAGGACAGCACAATGACCATGTGCCTCCCGGGCACAGGCTGGACCTTAAAGATGTGTTTAGTTCCCTTTGACTTCAGCAAGACTAAAGCTTGCACATGACTGCTTCGTGGCACAGATTTCAGCATGTGACCCAGACCGCAAGGCACATGCCAGGGGTCTGGAGACCTCGCAGTGGCTTCAGTTGGCAGGTTTTAGCTGGGGAGGCTGCTTTGCTTACGTGCCATGGCTGGTCAGCAGCTGCCTCCCCAGTACACCACAGGCTGAGATGCTCCTTGCTAACACCACAAAGCCTTTTGCAGCAACATCACTTCACTCACATGAGTGACCCTGTCACCTTCAATGGGAGCCACACTCTGCATTTCAGTGCCCAAGAGCAAGACCGAGTCTTTAAATGCCAAGGTGAAAGCCACAGTATGTTAAACCACAAGCTGAGGAGGCATAAAGGGCTTGAGTTCAGTGAACTCTGTGCCATTCAGGCTTCCTACATGGGAGAGCAGCTCCAGCAAGGGTACATGTGTATCGCTCATTTCTGGATATATCTGGTACTCTGACTGGAATACACTCATTATCCCTCAGCTGTGTAATCTTCTTTACTTAGTGCATCACCCCATCACCCAGCTCCAGCTTCCTCTCCAGCTCTCCACTGTCCTCCTGCTCTTTTCTGAGCTTTCCTGAAAGGCAGCCCCACGCTGCTTTGGTTCATAGATTGTAACTTTGCAAGTGCATGGCACTCCACCCCCATGCTGCCCATTAGCCCTCCCTGCACCCTACACTACTACATTCTGAAGCAGCAATGCCTTAGGCAACATAAACACCACTGGAGGCAAAAGCAATGCTGCCTGTATATGACAATTCTTTCCCATTTCTACGGATGCCAGACAGCAATGTTCTTGTGCAAGCGTTGCCTACACCTACATGTGTTGCCTCTACTGTGAGTCCATGGCTAGTCTTTCAAAACATTTTATTTGCACTCAAATTCTGAGGTCCTGGGAGGATAAAGGTCTCACGGTTTTCATTTTATGAAATGTGCATTTTTATACTTGCCATTTCAAAAAAAACAACAAGAACAACAAAAACACCCAGAAAAAAAAAAAAGAATCCTAATAGCTAAAAAATTGAAACTGACTAAGACGAATTGTACTATTATTGCAGAAAATTTTCTATTCCTAAACTAGTCACATCATTGGGGGAACTTGGGTCTTGAATTTTTATTATTAGAAATAAAGAGGTTTGGCTCACTAACTTTTCCAGATATGAGGAGAAACACAATTTCTTGCCTTCCTTTACAAAAAATTAACTATTTCTCCCTTGTCTGGTATGCTTTGCTGCTTTTTAAGAGCAGCTCCTCCACAAAATAAAAATGTTCATCTTTTATCTGACAATATCCAGAGGTTGGACATAAAACAGACAATGCACAGAGCACAGGGTGTGCACGCGTGTTTCAGTGCATAGAAATTTGCACTTTTTATTTTAACCAGTGCAAATGACAACTAAAAGCAATAGCTTTTCAACATTTTTGCATTTTACAGGGTAGTCAGAAAAACAAAATTTTATTGTCTGTCTAGGGGAAAAATTTTTCAGTAATTGAAGCTCATAGTGAAACCAGCTATGTCCATCTTGCTTTATCCATATTGTTTTATTCTTTGATCATAAAAGTATCCAATAAGTATTTTTATGTTATTTTACTTTCTTGGTAAATTGCAAGCATCATGAGATATAAAAAAGTATACTAGTTACTATTATTTTCCTAATGGGTTTTCCTTTCCAGTGCAGAACTGTATTGTAGTTATCACATTGAGATTTTGCCAAAATTATCTGACAGACCTGCTCTGGAGCTTCAGCAGTTCTGACATTCCCACAAAAGTTCCAAGAAGAGAAAAAAAAAATCCATTATTTTTTGTTTCCCAGGAGTCCCAGAATCCAGCCTAGTCAGCCAGAAAGAGTTGTTTCCTCCTAAGGCCAAAGCAAGCCTTTTAAGTATATCAAGTTTATGAAAACATAGACAGATCCAGCAAAGAGGTCTTTAGGGGGGGAGCTCAAAGAATAAAATTTAAAGTATTTGCTGTGTTTCTGTTGAATGGTGGGGTAAAGCTGATGACTGACAGGGCTGCCTGGCTATCAAGAGACTGAGATGGAAAAAACGGGCCCCCAAATGTTAATTGCACATGTCATTTACATCACTATGATTCAGTTTACACTATCTTGCACTGCTCCTTGGCTTTGATTAGATTTCTGCCAAGTGCTCTGAGACTCCTGTTTGGTAAGTGTTATAATGATACAGTATGTGCGTACTGAACATTAGCACTATTTTTATTCAGAAACGTTCCTCTAATAACTAGTCTCATTTTGGCTGCTTATTAAAACACAAAACAAAGAAAGGGAAAAAGTAGGATAAAAATATATACAAATTTCCCTGTGAATATTTCTGCTTTGTCAGAGGTAAATGCACTTTTGCCTTCCAACTTTTGCTAAAAGAGATGCTGCTGTTGCATTTTAAAGAGCACTTGGAAATATAAAGCTACTACTTTTATAACAGAACAAATTGTAGGTATTTAAGCTTATTGTGAAGGTTTCATAGCATGTTCTGGATTAAATGGCCAGGATGGAAACTAAAAACTGCATAAAATTTTGATATGCAATGCACTGTATTATTTTTGTAAATAGCAGGGAGTAATGCCACTGTACCTGAAGAGCTCTCGGTTGCAAACCCCAGCAGCCCCAAGCTGCTCCATACTGCCACAGAGCTGGGCCAGGCCACCCGTGGGTTACTGCAGGACATGCCACACAAGGAGGATTAACTCCTGCTTCCCTTCATGGCAGGACTGATGCCTGCTACGTGTGAGCAAGTACCAACAATCTCCTGATATGTGTCCCTCTGAACAACAGAGACATGCTAAAACCTCCTCTCATGCCATACAAAGAGAGAAAGACCATATACAAAAGTGAAGGACCACGTATAAACCGTTGGCATCCATGCCACTTAGGAATGAAGCGTTTCATGGTCACTTGGGACTGTACGGGTGGCTGTCTCTTCAGAATCATAGAAGCATACAATGGTTGGGTTTGAAGGGACCTTAAAGATCATCAAGTTCCAAGCCCACTGCCATGGAACACTTTTCCCTAGACCAGGTTTGTCAGAGTTCCATCCAGCCTGGCATGGAACACTTCCACGGATGGGATAGCTTCTCTGATCAATCCATTCCAGTGTCTCACCACTCTCAACAGTGAATAATTTCTTCTAATAGATAATCTAAATCTCCTCTCTTCCAATTTAAAACCATTACCCCTTGTCCTATCACTCCAGTCCCTGATAAAAGTCCCTCCCCATCTTTTCTTTAGGCACCCTTTAGGCACTGGAAGGCCACTATCAGGTCTCCCTGGAGCCTTCTCTTCTCCAGGCTGAACAACCCCAACTTTCTCAGCCTGTCCTCACAGCAGAGGCGCTCCAGCCCTCTGATCATCTTTGTGGCCCTCCTCTGGACTCACTCCAACAGGTCTGTGTCCTCAATAATAGACTCAGAAAATGTCAGGAGACCACATACCACCACCATTTTTGGTGTCTCATGCATCAGATAACAAAATTAAGTAATTATCTGACACCAACAATTATAAAGTTTGATCAGCTGTGACCTTAGGAGGCTTCAAGCTGCCTGCTTGAGGGATTTCAATCAGGCCATTTCCCTATAACCATTAGTCAGGCACATGAAGCAAATGCAACAGGGAGAATATTTAATAAAGACAGACATATACGTCCTCTCTTGTGTTTGCAACAGGTAGCAGCGTCGAGAAAGGCCAAGGACAGCAGCCTGGGCTGTAGACACCCAACTCAGCACTGGGGCAGAGGGAGCAAGGTGCTGCCCTGTCCGCTCCAGATGCTGGCCTGGAGCAGCAGTACCCCTGAGCTCCCGGCTGGCGACAGTGACGCCACTAAACTTCAGAGGGAGGGGGAAAAAAAACCAACCCAGATGTTTTGTATAACGTTTCCGTAACTCGGGCCGGGGGAGCAGGAATGTGCGGGCAAAGCCCAGCTGGCCCCAGCACCCTCCCACCCCAGCGCCGGCATCTTGGGGCTCTGCACGTCCCCCCGCTACACCACCGCCAAATGTCCGCTTGCCAGCGCTGCTGCTGAGGGGGCCCCCGGCCACAGCACCTTCCTTGCTGGTCCTGGAGGCCCAACAGTGGGGCTGGAGGGAAGTGGGTGGCTGGAGGTTTTGAGGGGCTGTGGTGAGGGGTTCCTGGCTGCAGCCCTGTGTGTGCCTGTATACACGGAGAGGTGGCACTGGCTGTGCAGTGAGGAGCTCCATTTTCAGCGTTGTTGCCCCACAGAGAGCAGGGACCTTGGAGGAGGCCCAGGCCTTTATATGAAAAAGCAGAGCAAGACGCACACCTCTAAACCTAAACCCAGCATTCCTGCCCCCAAATCCAGCCTGCTGGTTTGGTATCACCTGCCTCTCCAGGCCTGGGACTCCTCCACCCACCCACTCCTGGGGAGGGAGGCTGTTGGTCCCTCCTTCCCCTCTAAGCCTTTTTCCTTCCCTCTCGGAAAATGGGGCCATGGAGACACTTTAAAGCTCTCCCCGCCCTCCTACAGCCTCTGCAGGATTTTACAGCAGCTGGCACAGAGCGAGACAGTAGCTCTCTACACAACTTTATGCATTGATTGTAATTACTTTTCATTAGGGGTGCAGTAGCATGGAAAAAGGCCATGCACAATTTTTGTGTACTTGCTGGCTAAAGCATAAGTAAGAATACATGGGCCTTTCCCTCACAATCTTGACATCTACTTTAAAACAAGACAATAAGCACTGGAGAATCAGTACAAAACTGCAATATAGATGAGATCAATGATAATGATAAATGTATTTATAAAAATTACTGCTTTTTCAAGATTTAAAGAAAAAAAAAAAAAGCCACAATAAAGCTCAGTTATCCAACTGAGGAAATTAAAGCGCTCATCGGGACATCTGTTTGGCTGCTCTGAAGCTTGTATTTCACCCCCGTGTAAATAAACTAGGATTTACCTGAACTGTGACAAGAAAATAATGCTTCCACTCACATAAAACCCCTCCTTTTAAGCCAGCATTATTTCCTTGGCCCATTCCACACAGTTTCTGTTGGATAATGATAGTTTACACATCATTGAAAAGTACTTTTTACTCAGCAGTCATAAGAGAGACCCTGGGTGAACAAATGGTATCTAGCCTTTATCCCTGTCTGCTGCCCATGGATGCTATGTTTAGACAGGAGTTTTTCCATTTATAGCAAACACTTTCTTGCCAGATCCCTGTATGCAACTATTGAGGGGACACTGGCAAGGGCAAAGTCATGCCAGTGGCCATAATTCACTGATCATCCATTACACACTGATGTTGCAGTCCTTAGCTGGATCTGAAACCTTTAATTGTGCTTTTCCTGGGGACCAAATGAAACTTTGACACCTTAGTCTGTCTACACATTAAAACAGGGCTTTGCTGTCCTCTTCCTGTTTCCACCACCCACAACACTCTCTCCCATACCCACAGCAGCCCCCCATGCTGTCCCATCTATCCATCCTTTTCAGCCAAGTTTCCTCGTGGTTCCTACACCCAGAGCACTATGCTGCCACATAGTATTTGTCTCTACCCATTATATTTCTTCATGTATACGCTACTTTTGTTCTTCATTTTCCCAAACCCTGCACCATGAACTGCAGCACCCATGTACCAGCATCTCACGGTACTTTCCTTAACCCCTTCTGCCCAAGTCCTCTGGACCCTAGGGAGAAAGCCCACCCTAGCTGCCCTTGTGACCACCCTTCACCTGCTGCCCTGGTCTTTGCCTTGTGTGGCACAGCCACCTAGTACAGAGCAACCCTCATCACCAAGCCATGGCCACTGCCATAGGGGAGAAAGACACCAAACAGAGGTTAAAGAGGACAGTCTGGAGATTCATTTGGCTGGGCTGTATGCAAAATAAAGCTAAGAACTTAATTTCCTTTTTTTTTTTTAACCATTGCCACATCCAAATTCTGGCACGGGTGGGCTGATACACCTTTCCTTTTAAGTATGTGTTGGGGAAAAAAATAAGACCACCACCAACAAAAAAAGTCAGTATTTTGTACAAGTTCTTCACTTTAATATGTTGGGAAGAAGTATACTAATAAAATATGATGAAATGCTAGCAAACAGTCGGCTGTCTTTGAAATAAAAGATGTTTAATTTCTAAGGCCCTGTAGCCTTCCTCTTAATTGGTCCCTAGCTTGCTACAGAATTAAAATGTTGCCATGTACAACGTTGAGAAGTGATCTAAACTATCCCAAGCGTATTTCAAGTTTTATTGCATAGTAACAGTAGAAATCAGGTTTGATTAGCAAGATATGAATACCTCTTCAGAACCTACAACTTCTCAGTTACTTGCTAGTTGGTAAACAAATAAATAATGCAGCGTCAATTGAAGTGCATCTCTGCTTTGAGCTATACAAGGTAATTGTTGCCATTTAATTCAGCTCTAATGAGATTAGAGTTTGCAGATGTGTAGTCCAGTACTTTTGTAATGGTACATTAGCATATATATGAACTACAAACGCAAGTCTCCTGCTGACTAAGACTAGAATGTCAATTCCTTTACTTGTCTCTGCAAAAGTACAGTGAATAATTTTTTTTCCCCCCTTATTCTCTCAATTTGATCCTCATGACCTCCAAAGATGAGAGACCAGGAGAAACTTGCCTTATACTTTTTCTGACAGAAACAGCAAAAGGAGCTGAGGAAGCAGAGTGGCAGCTGGGCATCTAGATGGGTTTGAAGTTTCTGTTAGTTGCAGCTGTATCTTTTGGTACTTGAATTCTTCTAAAAGTCTACATCTTTCTGCAAGTAATGGTAATGTGGATTCCTTGTTTCTCCCTTGGAGATGTACAAAGCACTAGACAATTACTTTAGATGGCAGATGGTAAAACTGCAGCATATCCCTCAGTACGCAGTGCAAAATGAAAGGACACGTCACTCGTAGGGCTAAGATGTGCATGGCAAAAAACAACATAAAGCAGCCCCTTGACACTTCAAGTTACATTAACAACCATCCCCAAACACAGACATTTCAACTGAAAACCAACAAACACTCATAAAAATTGGAAAACTGTATCCCCTTGAGTTTCCATAATGTTGATATAAAATTTAAAGAAGTGGAAGATTTTAAAGGAAAAACAAGAACTAAACACCATCCTTCATAACCACCTTTTCTGACAGAAACCAGTTTGCAATGAGAAGTACTATCTTTAGACTTCACTGAATACTCTCAAATTTCCCTTTTCAGTCTTTTTTGTGTGAGCTATGCCACAGGCTTTATGGTATAAGTGTACAGGTGCCTAATTAGAATAGCTGAAAGATCAGATCTACATCTCTTTGATTAAGTCTAGGAGACATTTCATTTAAACCTCAGCTTTCTAATTTTATTGCAGCAATTTTGTACCAATGTACCAAACAATAAAAAGAGAATTCACTGACACAGTGGTGCAGTGAAATATCTGTCCATGGAGATATTAATAACTAAGCTGGACTCAGCCCTGAGCAACCTGATATCCTTTGCTCTGTTCTGCACTGGAGGCTGGTCCAGATAACTGCTGATGTCTCTTTTGGCTGAAATGATGCTATAACTGTAGGTCCATAGAGTACTCCACCACCTCAGCTGGTCAGTCACCCTGAGGGAATTCATTAGCTGCACCCATTGAAATTGCATGACCTCCGTCCTCAGCATAGCTGCTGGTTTCTAAGCAGCTTCCAGGCAAGAGGAGCAGAGAGAGCTTACCAGCCTGTCCAGGGACTCACAGGAGGGAAGGGGTGGTGAGGGTTAAGAGAATAAAACCCATCTGGCTGTTGTTCACCATGAAGTTATAATATTTCTTTTGAATGTGTTTCAGGAAAATGATTTATTATCAACAGAGGAACAATGCAAGTAAGTTAATTTACATATTGCTTGCAAATGTTTTGTTAAAAGATTGTTTTCTTAAGTGTACATTTATAGCGATACCAGAAGCCTTTAACATTTTGTTCACAGAAGCGTAGTTATTAAAGAATTTTCTTTTCTTGAAAAGTTTTACTGGAACTTTTTATTCTGTCAGTTTAATCAGCTCCTCAGCAACACAAAATAGGGAACAGCTTTATAGCAATCATTACTGAGATCACTGTTGTAGTACAATGTTTTCCTTTAGGTACAATAAATATAACGCTTCCTGTCCTTGCAGTCTAACATAAAGAAATGGCCCTTCAGCCATCATTTTAATGACTGCTTGAGCAGGGATGGATAGGAATAGCTTATTATCTCCCTCTTGCCACCTTCCCTTTTCTCAGGATGCACACTAATTAGGCTATCTCCAGCTCTAGGCTTGGCCTGCCAGCACACCCAGCACCGATGTGCTGCCCATAAGGGGGCACCCTTGATTGCAGCCTGAGGGACACTGAGTGCATCCCACAGATGAGCTGCTCCGAGATAATTTAACATAAGCACACTGTCAGCAAAGATGTGGTGCTTCATGGTACTTGCATAAAGCTGGGAAGAAAGATCTTTGACACTGACACTGGTATCAGTACCTACTTCAGCAGGTGCTGCAGCACCTGAGCGCAGCATCCATCACATAGCCTTTTTTTTTTTTTTTAATTGGCAAAAAGCATGGCTACTGTTGCACTTCTGCTTCTGGAGAAGGGATGGGAAAGAACCAGAAATTTTAAACCTGTGTCTGCATAGTCAAAAAATGGATTCAAAGTTTGGCTGATATGCCTTAGCAGGTAATAGCAAAGAATTACTTCAGGCTTTTGTGTATTTCCTTGCTCAAACCTGGGTCACAAATAGTCTCACACTGGCCGTGTCTGAACAGAGTAGCTGCTGCCCAACAGTCACCATTACACAAGGTCTTGATCTGCAAATTGTCCAGGGCAGGCATCAACCAGAAGATGCTGCAGCCCCCTTCCAGCCTATATGCACAGTGTTTCTCCCCACAGGGGCCAGAGTACAGAAGGGGAACAGTGTGCGTCTGTCTCTTTAGCTTCATTTCAGGGTGCAGCTGGGGTGCACTCAGTACATACGCCGATCTAGAAGCCAGGATGTGCTGCTGAGTCCTGAAACACAGGCCCAGAAAGCTCCAGATCAGAGGGAAGCTCTCAAACATCCAGGTTGAGTAAAGTCCAGGTGAAGATCAAGATTCTTACTAAAGAGTCACGAGGCTCAGCTCTAAAACAGAAGCTCACTCAGCTTTAGTTATGAAGGAGGCTGATTTATAGCTCCAAGACAATCCCCCCCTTTCTTAAGTGTTCAAGGAAACTCCCAGTAACTCTAGAAAGAAGATAAATACCAGCTACAATTCTCACTTTATAGGGAAGGAAGCTGAACCCTCTTCTGGGTTTGCATTTACCTTGAGATAAAATATTACATGGGGCTGAGATCTACAATTATGAAATATCTGCTTAAAATTCATAGGCATTATGTAGTTGTGGCTGTATTTATGCTCAGGACTGAGTTACTGGAAAAAGAAAATAAAAAAAGACAACTCTCTGCCCATTACTTCATTCATTTCCTTTTTCAGGATAACAGTTCCAGTTACAAAAGATCAAGTATTATTATCTACTTTGTTACCTTATATCTTCATGCATAACAACATTAAACTTTCTTCATAAAGTATCTCTCATACATTGGCTGACTCTCACCTCTAGGTATAAAAATCAATCTAGACAATTTTTTCTTTTTTAAAATAGCATATGTATTTTGTTTTCAGGTTGCAACATCAGCAGATGTACGCAAAGCACCACAGCTATGACTCAGTGCATATGGAGATGATTCCTGTTCTCATCACAACCTTGGTTGTTGCTCCGATTGTGCTTGTTCAGTGAAAGCAAAGACACTACAGGTCGTACAAGGCAATTATCTTGTCAGAAAGACGGCAGTTTTGGAGTAGAAGTGATTAAGACTTCACCTTTCTCAGGTAAGACTGGGAGTCATGACATATTCTTGAGAGCTGACATCTAGCAAGACAACTGAGTCTCTGTGGAAAGCAGCAAGTCATGGAGTCATGGCTTTTGGTCAGGCGGAGTATAGCTTTTACAGAGGAAGAAAAAACCTTTTATTTTGTTTTCTGTGTATGTGTACTAGTGCTGTGGCGAGTCTTTAATTGATTAAACCTTTTAAAGAAAAGGCTTTTAGTTTTCAAAAAATTATCTAATAATGGACTAGGTAGGAAAACAAAATCACTACCCTTATCTAGCTGAATCAATGCTATAGGTGGTTTACTGGGAGAATCCAAGGCCTCTACTCATCAAGTTTCTCACGCACATGCCTAATTATAGAGAAAGCTTGTCTTATGGTTAAGGTGCTAAATCTGGGACTTACGGTGCTTCAGCTCACTTCCTTTCCCCTACCACAGACTTCTCTGCAGACCTGAGAAAACTAATGTCCTATAATATCCACCCCTGACCTCCATATTCATTAGTTTAAAAAAAGTTAAGCATCTCAGAAAGTACCAGTCCTTAAAAAACAGTGTGAGTTTTAAGTAAATTTAAAATAATTTCAATTATATAGATCTCTCAGACAGGCAGACTTTTAAGCACACAAGCAGTTTCTTAGCTTTTCCCTCTTCATCAGCTGATGAGTCCCCTAAGGCACCTGTAGATTGAAACCCAGTCTTTTGTAACTGAACTTCAGTAACATCAGTAACTGTCACCATCGATACTTTATCCCTTGACAATTGCTCCTCAGACTCCCTGATTTGACAGGTCACGCTAAAGAATGATACAATTCACAGAAAGCATTTTAGTAAGGGATATAAAACCAGCCTGATTTATGACAGCTTTAATCTTAGTGGAGTTCCACTGTGGCATAAAGTGGCGATGCAGAGGTTGTGAAACAGGCTGTCTGGCTATACTTTACAGACTTGGGAATAGTGATGAAATGTTCATCATGGAAATATATATACAGGTGAAGCGTCTAATGAATTCACAGGAAGCACAGCTCATTGAGGATTTTAGCTTCATGTCACTAACCCTCTACCTTTACAAACACACACCCCTAACCCATATAGAACACATATAGAACAATCATATATGATATACCCTACCATTATGTTCTCTTTAACTTGTATTCTAGACCAGTTCTGCTGTATCATTCAACCATTTTATGTTCATGTAAGTATCTCAGTTCAAAGATTTTCAGGTATTTCTTTCCCATCAATTTTTGCGTCACTGATTTCAGCAGGCATTTATAGTAAAGAACAGAACGCGGAGGTTGCTCAGTGTCCTTGTCCTTGTTTTCTATTGGAAATATTTTGCATGAAACTGGTTCTAATCAATGCTGAAACACACCTGAACTCTTAAGTATGCAGACAATGATGACCAGATGGGAAGGTCCCTGTCTACCTGGGAAAGCTTGTGAGTGCCTAAGCAGCATGTACTTTGTGTTGCTTTAGCATTATCTTGCTTAGCAGTACTTTAAGTTAGTTCATATATAGTAACATCTGTCACCATGCTGATAGCCTACACTTGTTACAGACCTATTACTTGTGTAATTGAGTCTCCAACAACTGAAGCTTCATTCCCAACTATTAGTTTACAGGAGCCAATCACACCTACAAAGCGACATAGCCAATATGGAAAAAATATACTTTCAAATGCATTTAGTCTTATTTAGAGAGGGTCCAGTAGAACTGCAGCATTACAACACTTTCAATAAGACTTTGTGATGGTTTTTGTGGTTTTGCAGTGCATTTTAAAACAAACAAAACATCTATGCCAGAAAACATGCTGGGGTCTCAAGTTTTAGTGCATAGCTGTGTGGCAGCAGTGTGGCCACCTTCTCCAGTAAAAGAGGAACTGAAGCAGAGCCTCTTTCAGTAAAAATAGTAGCACCAGAAGCTGAAGTTCACTTTGCACTGAGTTTTGGCAGTTCCTCTTCACGGTCTGTTTAGTTGGGGGAGTAATATATTCTCACACCTACCATCTACGCGTGTATGAAATTACTTTATAATAGTGAAGATGACTTACAGCAGGTCTCTGCCAGTAGCTGGCTTATTGTATTTATTCCATGTTAGGTAACTTAAGAGTTTGGCATTTGTCACCAGAACAACTTACAAGTTTGCATTATTAATTTATAACTGCTCTTATGTTTCATATCCAGATGCTTTTGTATAGTTTTTGAACACACCGTTGATCACATCACATTACTGCATGGTATGCTTTTAAAGAAAGCAGGCTAATGTAAAAGTTACAAGTTTCTACCAGTATAACTGCTAAAATATCATCCACTGTACTTTGAGGACTAACAAATAGGATAAACATTAAGATCCAAAGTCAAATAATTAATGAGATCCTTACATAAGACAGATGAGAAACAACTCACACTGTTGCATCAGATAAAGAAAACTCCCGATTTAGGAGTAGAAACTGTAAATATGGCCACATTTAGGAGTTAACTTAGTTAATGCATACAGGAAATTGCCTGTTTGACATAAAAATAAACAAAAAAATAAAATCTACTGTTTCCTTAAGTATAGACAGGTCTGGACTTCTGCATTACAGTTCTTACAGGTGGCAGTTATTATGCTTGTGTTCATGTGCGTATCATTTTTGTTTGATTTGGTAGGAAACATTTAAATTAGTCAAAATTTGAAAAACAACCACATGCTCCCTAAAGAGAAAACAGCCTTCTACTTTTGCTTGCTTACACATTTCTCTTAGTTGCCATCCAGCTTTGACCTCTCAGTTTATGCTTGTGCAGTTCACACACAGGTTATGCACAGCAGCGTCTCATACTGAAGAGAAGAAACCAAACACTTCCTCCTATTTGTAACAAGACTTTTGCAAAAGAGAAGGGAAATAGATAAAGAAGCAAGAACACATTATTTTCCATAGGAGGGGTAAACCTAAGGCTCCCTTTCTCTGAGAAAAACCGGCTTTCTTTTCTATTTTCTGTCCCAGGAGACCAACAAAACAAGGAGCCAGTCTTCCATTGCATATCATGTCTTGGAAGGCGGCATCAGCTGACAGACCTTTCTGTCTGATTCTCTGAGGTCAGCATTGATGTTTGGATGTATACATCCCCACTATAGATACTCAGGCTGTTCTCAGACATAGTAAGAACTTGGAGAGAATCATGCAGTTCTGTTAGTGGAAATAAAGCAAGGGATTGCAGGGACTGACTCCCTCCTTCCCCTCCAAAGTGCTTTGCAAATTCTTAAGAAAGAAAAGTTTGGTTTCTTTTTGAAAGAAAAAGAAAACGAAGGTCAAAGGGAGCATAAAAATCAGCCCTACATGGAAAGGGCATTCATTAGCTTGCTCAAAAAGAACAAAAAAAAAAATAAAAAGCAGCAACTACTTACTAGATGTAAGAGAAACAGCAACAGCCTGTAGCTTCCAAAAGAGCCTTACCCAGGCTTATCGAGAATGTAAAATGTCTCCTGAAACAAAGGCATGCTGGGGAAGGCTCCTATTTCAAAGAGGCAAGAGCAAAAAAGTTGCAGCAAAGCAACCAAGACTCAGCTGTGGGTAATTTTGGCAAAACGGAAGAGATTGTCCTCACCAGATGGCTACATAAAAAGTAACATGGGTGTGATCCTAGCACAGAGGGGAGGGATTAAAAAAAAAATAAAGAAGAGGTTTTACTAGTAAACCTTGGCCTAAAATAAAATGTAGGCCACTCTGACAATTATGTTTTTTCTTCTAGGTGGTAGCTGACAGTTTGGGGTTAACTTCCATATGATGAGGAAGTGGAATAGAGAAAATGGTTGTTTCTCAGTTACTTTTGAGAATTTTGTTATTGTTCTTTTAGATTTTAAAAAATAAATACGGAGCCCATCTTCTACTAATTCAGATTGTAAAAACCTGTTTTTCAATAGGTTTGCATCTGAGTTCAGATAATGCTCTCCTTTCTCCACTCACAAATTTTTCACTCCTCCAATTCAGTGAGTTGGAGGCAATTATGTGCTCACAACTGTACTACTTGCTCTGGGATGTGGGGTGGCAATGAAGAATCCTAGGTGGATTCCCTGTCCCAGCCTATCCTATCTATTTTTCTCAACACAAAGGCAGGAGTCTAGCATAACAAATGGGGAAGGGAGGAAGGAAAAAGTTTATTAGTGTTCTGACTCTGTATTTTCCCAGAAGAAATTCTGACTATCAGGTACTCAGCTGACTCTTATAATGCAATTTGCTTGCCATTGGAAGCTGTCCATTGATGAAAATTAAATAAATATGATATATATGGACAAAAATGTTCTCCCCAGTGTAACAGAAATTTTAAAATATCTGAGATAGAAAGGCAGATTTGTCATGGTCTCAGAACAATCTCAAACACAAAACCTTTACTTCTGGTCCCATAGGTAGTTGCCTCTAATTAAATATCTTGTATCATGTGGCAGTCATGTAATGAGAACTTATTTTGGCATATAGTTGAAAAATGAAGCAGCATAGTTATGACAGCATTGATTTCTATACCTAAATAACAGGACAAATCCTGAAAATAAGGTTGGTTGATTTATTTAATATAGAAATTCCTGCCAATTTCCCATGTGCTATCAAGTCTAAGCATATTAATTTAAAGCTAAAAAAAACCCAAACAGCTGATTTATTATTTCTTTCATGCATATGTTTTTGAGTATTTGAATATGTCTACATCAAAAGAAACTAGATTTTTAGAGAGCCAGTTAGCTTGCGTTGCCAAGTTAACGAGTTCTGGTAAGGTCAGTCTGTCACAATAAATCTAATTATTACACTGTTATTTTCTTTATGTATGCAGTTTTCACCATATGCTTTAAGATGGAAAGGGTAGTGGAATAATGCTGTTCTGTTGTATTTGCTGGTGATATGCATTCTTACTCTCTCAGAGAGGGGGGAAGAGTTCTGAGGGAAGCAGAGGACAGATGGACATTTTTCAGTTGGTGCTTGTATGACCTATTTAATCTGCACAATTAGAAAATGGGAAAGTTGTCTATGACGCTGATGCTGACTTCACTTCTAGGTCTTTTTGAGCTCATTTAAAGTACGGTAATGAGAAAAACATTTTACCTTTGGGCAGCAATCTGATTTGTCAGGAAATTCCTCTTGCTATGATGGGTGGATGAGGAAAATTTGGAATAATATGATCCAGATGTTAAAGTTCCCATTTAGCAGCGATGCAGATGTATTATTTTATGGAATTGTCCAGATGGTGACCTTCCAGTATTAATAATAAATCAATACCGGGGTTTTCATTTGCATGACTCGATTCCTATCGTTGTCCTCATTTACATGACAAAAATACTCATGCATTTCATGTAGAGGTTAACAGTATTAAAATTAATGATCTGGAAAACATAAAAATCAATAAGGAAATTCAAAACAATTACTGCAAACAATATATACCAATTGATCTGATAACACCATCACCTGAGAGAAGGTTGTAATACCATTTTTTTAATTAGCATTTCATTTTGCAGCTAACATGATAACAAAGCTCTCTTACAGATTTGTATTAGAAGCTCCCTACTTTACTGAAGATATGCACCCATTCAGTTTTGGCTTTGCCACATAAATTCAGGCTTTACTGAAAAAAAAACAACAATCAACCCCCAGTATGTGAGCATACTGGAGAGGGATCACGTTGGACAGTAGTGAGGGAACCTTTGGTGGCCTCTGATGAAGGCCAGGAGACTTCAGCCTGTGCAAGCTGGGATGTGTAGGAACCACTGACCTGCAGGATACCAGAAAGGCTGCATGGCCCAGAAGAAGCTCTGTCACTTTTATGGTCACAAGCAGTAGACTGTGGTCCTGTAAAGCCACAAACAGTGTGGAGAAATGTCTAATAGTGATGTTATCTAATGATGCTGCATGGTTATCTTTCTGTTAATTTATTTAAATTTATATTGTGAAATTCCAGTTTGCTCAATAGTTGCATGCTTTCTGAGGTTTAGGGAGATTTTCAATTTTTTTTTTTTTTTTGCAAGTTATTCCTTTTTCTTAGGAGAAGAAGAATAATCCAGTCCTGCTTATATTAAAATCTGTGTCAAAACTGTGTAAGGTTTCACAAGGAGTAACATACATTCCTTCAAAATTCAAGTTCTTGGGTTAAGGAAAGAGATTAATCTTCCACTGAAACAGGTTTTTATTTTAGTTAGATTCGGCTATTTTTTTGCTTTTAAAAAATACCCCTACCCCAAATTTGAAAACTGTTATCCCTCAGATTTCTTTCTTTTTCAGTAACCTTTCTGTATAGGTGTAGGCGCTAAATCTACACCCAGATACATACCCACACATCAGTCTTTTTGATGGCACTATCTTTGCCACCATCCGGCTTCCACAATCCCAAATCCATGGTTTATTAATATGATTACGGAGAGAACTGACATTACAGGGCATTTGAGTGTTCGGTGGGTTTCAAATATTTGCTTATTGGAAAAGAAGTATTTTATCACTCCAGGCAATTTGAATAAATATACATCATTAAATTTAATATCATTCAATTTACAAAAAAAAAAAGGGTTTAAAAGTTTAAGCCACAACATTTCATTCTGCTGTAGGAAGAGTTTTTAAGAAAACCCTTCAGTAAGTGTGGTCATGTGACTGAACAGCATCCCAAAGTAATGCAGCCAAATGTGCCTTTGGGTGTTTATAAGAATAGCTGATAGGCTTAAAGCCAAACTGCCTCCACTGATTTCAGAAAACTTGCTCACAGAACTTTAGCCCTGCGGTCACCATATACAATTTGAGTTAGAAAACAAATTTTATTTGTTGGTTTTTTTTTTTTTTTCCCCGGTAGCATTAATTCTATCAATAGACAGTTTAGGTTTTTAAGAATAGGACATGGAGGTCTGATGAGTTGTATCTCGGTGTTATAACCACTTCTATACTGGGATTACTAATTATTTACAGGGTGCAAGGCAGACTAACATTATTCTAGGGCCAAAGGCCCTCCTGTATCAGATGCTATAGAAGTCACATTTTTTGGTATAAGTTTTACAGTTTGGCAATCTGTTTATCAAACCTAGCCATGCAAAATGGAACCATAGGATGTCATTGCTTTGAAATGACCTGTCTCAAATTTGCCAGCAATTAGTCATGCTGCTGCAGATGTGGGTTGTTCCTCTTTATTTCACTGTCAGACTTTACTGGTAGAGATCCTTGTCCATGTGAGGCAAGCTCTCAGTTATTACCAGTTACTTCACTTTCAGAGCAACATGCAAGCCTCTCTGAGGAAGAACACCACAGTATGTACTTTTTTGTTGGTTTTGCCCTGTTTTGGGGGTATTGTTTCCTAAAGGAAACCTGTAGAAGGAGAAGAGCAAATAAGAATTTCCCTGGAACAAATCTTCACTGATTACTGATTACAAAAAGGGCCATTAGCAGCTGAATTTGAAGGAATCTTCCAACTGCAGTATGAATAAGTTCATCTAAACCAGTGTTTATCAAGCATGACATGCAAATGAAAAAGAATTAAGCATGAGTTAAAGTTAAATTAATTCCATCAGTTCCATCTTGGTTTTTCATTCTTCAGACTCTTGCCATCAGCAGTCATCCCACCTGCTATTGAGCCTGAAGAACTCAATTTGGTATATATACCAAATAGTCTGAATTTATTCCTTAGAGCCCCCTCAGCCTCCGTAAAGAAAAGCCTGTATTCTTCCTTCTCCAGTCTTCTGAAATTCTGTCTCTCTACCTTGGGTGTGTAAAATTAATTACTATTGGTTCAGAGTTTGCTTCTGATGAGTTTTAAGTATTTTAGATAAATTTCATTGGTGATATACTGACTCAACTATATCTAACTTGTTTTTCACCTGTTCTTGTCCTGTTCTGGTGTACATCGCCCTCTTTCACAATTCTCAACTGTTAGTTTTAATTATGTTAGCAATCTGTTCACAATTACCACTTCTTGTGAAGACTGAAGCAAAACAAAAAGGGTTTGTATCTTTTTTTCCCTTTACTTTTTCCTGTACCATACATTTTTATTCACCTTTAAGTGAGGGAGAAATACAAAAGTGTAAAACTTCTATTGAATTTATATGGATACTTCAGTAGAAGCTCCATATGTGACATTTTTTGCCACTCTGAAAACTACACAAGGTCTTGAGCAGTCTTTTTTTTCCTCTTAGGCATAGGTTGATCTACAAATTATTCCTCCTGATCTATAAACTGAGTTGTGCAATTGGAATTGTCTGTTACGTAACCATAATATTTACCATGATTTGATTTAATTTATTCTTTAGATGGTATCTTCAGGTAAAATGGGGATTAGCGAATGTTATTATTTCCTATTTGATAGATTTTACTTTGTTTGCAGTGAAACTGCAAACTGACCTCTTCACCACCCACCTCAACAAATGAAACCCTTTTATGTTGTGTGGCTCTAGATTCTCTTACTTCTTAATTTTTATTATTGCATAGTTCGCCTGATGTTTGATATTTAATCATTTTAGAACTAAAATATTTGTGGTGTGAAGACAGGAGAGGAAAAACCTTGAAATACATACAGCCACTGTGTTCACTCATTTAATCTCCTAATTTAACTGCTGAATTAATCCTCAGGCCTTTATCTCCTAATGGAGATAAAACATAAAAAGCCTTGATGTAAAGGCTAAAAATAGATAAGCACATTCATATCAAAACCACATTAGAATTTTATGATAATTATTTTTTCTTGCTCTGCCAGGATATAGTTTTGTTAGGGGGTTCTCCTCTTTTTCTTTTGACTATTGCCAAAGACAAATACTCTATATCCAAATAAGTCTCTACCTAACCTCTTAATCTAGCTAGAATTCTTTCTTGGGTAGAATTTTAAATTTCTTTATATTTGTCAGACGGGATTTCTGTCTGACTCAGTCAGAGCTACTGTATTGAACTCTGTTTGAGGTGATGTCTGACCAGAAATTCCAAGGATTCCTCCAGAGCATGTAGGTCAACTACATAGTGCATCTTCTCTAAGTAAGTCTAACACTTCTTGCAGGTACTGGAGATACTACACACACACACATAAATCAGCTGGGCCTTAAAGTGTCTGATTTATTGCCCATATATTGTGTAGTTGATTAACCCAATTGTACATAGATCTGATGGAAAATTCATGACAGAAACATAACAGTCTTGTGTTACCAATTCTGTTAAGCTTTATTGCCTTGAGGTGTTTTATTTAACCAGCTAAACTCCCCCACTAATGTATTTTAAAGATAAAATGACAAAATTTGTTAGCTCTATTTTAAAGGTTCTTACTTTGTGCCCTGTTGCAGCAGAAATGATAAGTGGGGTTTTTTTAATATTGAGGAACTCCAATTTTATGAGTATTCAGTAGCCAGGTTTCAGTCTCCCAAGAGCTCTAACACATATAATCTCAGAGAGAAGACAAGGAATGTTAACATTTTTGCAGACTCTATTGGGTTGGGTTTTTTGGGGTTAGGGGGTTAAGTACAGCTTGTTGCAATTTAGCAAAGGTTAAAACCTAAAAATTCTGAGGAATTTGTATTCAGGAGGACAGTGGACTCTCTCAGCTACAGAAATTTAACATTTCTTTGACTGGCATCTTACACCTTATTGAGATTTGGCTGTCTTGTTTCTTCTGCAAAACATTAAATACACCTAATTTTTCTGCAGAATAAGACCCAAAGAAAAGTCTTCTCTACAATAAAATGTTTCGCCTTGACCTTCCTATAACAGAGATGAGTAGCTGTGGCTCCAAAAGCAGTTCATAGCCTACTTTCAACATTGCTTGCTGTCAAGCATACTGATACCTCAGGTATGAGGGTATCTGCTGCTGCAAAAGAAAATTAAACTAAACCTGCAGTTTGAAGGAAGGAGGAGCTAACTAGATTAAAAATCCTGTTAATGTTTTATTCTGGCATTTTGTTCAAGAACAGACTCACCTGCGTATTCTTAATGTGGTTTTATGACAGAATCAAGTCTGATGACTCCGTGGATTTTTGGTGATGCTACATTTTTACAGACTGTACTATGAAGTGATGGGAAGAGACTTTGCAGAGACTTGTTCTGACTACATGGCTTCCACCATTAGCGTAAGTGCTGGGTATCATCATCCTGGATACCACTTGCAAGGACTGGAAGTGAGCTCCTGAATCTCTTGTGCCCCTGGGTTCATGAGAATCAGGTCTACTGGATACCCTGTCAATAAATTAACCTTGCCTTTCCTTGAGGAGAGCTGTTCTTATGCCATAGTCAATCTGCTGAACTCCCTTGTCAGTCTAATCATTAGAACAGTCAATGAAGCAGTAGCCAGTGACATATGCCACAGCTTAATTTGCTGTTTCCAACAGGCTGGTTCCTATGTACAGGAGGCTACAAAATTTTTCTAATTGCTAGGGAAGACAAGCTTCTTACTTCCCCAAAGTCTATGAAAGACTCTTCTTGCCCTTTCCTTTTTATAGCTCTTATCTTCCCTTTCCAAACAAGGTGATTATCTCAGCACATTTCTCTTGTGTCGCAGTTACTTAAAATCAAGCAGACAGCTGCTGAAGTTCTTGCATCAGCAGTAAGATTTTAATTATTTCTTGGTAAGTCTGTGCATCCTGGCACTATGACAACTGTAGCCATTTTCATGCTGTCCTTATCTTTGATGGCACTTAAAGTATGTTTATGAATCTTTAACTCTAAGCAAATATTTTGTTGTTCTTTGGCTTCTTTTTTGTCCTGTAAACTTGATCTTGATAGTTTTACAACATCAGTGGCATACCAATAAAAAATGTGTCCAATGACATCTGTGGAGTCTGTGGGCAGAAATCTTTTGTGGATATAAATGAAGAAGGGATTATTGAAAATACCTACCAGCTGTCTTGTAATCATGTGTATCTTTTCCATGTAATTACAGAACTTGTGTTTTCTCCTCTTTTATGCTGGATTAAAAAATAATAACAATAGCAATAAATACCAAGAAAGAAAAAAAAAAGGAAGCAAAAGCACATTCAGAAACAACATAGGACAAAAGCAAAAGTAGGATCACGAAATATATTTCGGTTCTCTGACACAAATTGGGGCCACACAGCTTTTTGACAAAAAAACTGATACAAGAGTGGCTGTAACCCTGTGGTTTCAGGCCTAAATGTGCCTTCCAAGTGGTTTCCAGTGCCCAGCCTGTGTGGGTGTGCCTGGCAGTACATTAGACCAGGCATGCCAACCCACTGCTCAAGGCTGCTAATTCAGGCTCCCGAGTACTGCAGAGGATTTCCTTGGGCTGTGCTTGCCGGGTAGCTTTAAGCAGATGTGGAGGCCTTCTCAAAAGAAGGCATAAACTTAGCCTTTAGCATGACAGAAGACCCAGTGTCTCATACTCGAGGGTACCAAACAACTCTGCATTTTGCATTCCAGAAACCTAAAAGAAAGGTATCACATACATGCTGGAACATTGTTAGTAATCACCCTCTTCTGCAGTTCGTAAAAGTCTCCTGGCTTCTTGCAAGCTGGAAAATATGAATACCAGTCTGGATGTACAGGACATCGGATTCAACTTTAAAATAATTCTAAATATTCACAATATTTTAAGTCACTTGAAACTGCTCGGTTATAAAACAAGGTAGTATCCATAATCGGTCATTAAAAGTGTCTGTTGATGGTTTGACAGGTTTGCAGAGGTATGCATTCGGCCTTGTTTATATTTCAAAGATTCCTTAACAATACGCCTGATGATACCAGGTTTCATGAATCTGGCATCCATGGTTGGAGCATTGCTGGCAAGAACCAGACTTGCCCATACTGTGCTGAGACAGATGATTTAAAGAGGATCTTAAGTAACCCATATATCCTCTCCTTAACAAGTGTGCTTTTGATTTGCATTTTCTAAACCATAGCCTGATTACTTACTAATTCTTGTTTTGATCTGCAGTAGAAGGATGAGATGGCCACATTAAATAAATGGAAACCCAATTATTATTAAGGAACAATTATATTTAGGGAAGACGATAGTTCTGTTTGGCTTTATCTTATCTAAGACCCCAAGTAAGCTAGGAATAGAAAAGTGCATATAAATTTCTGCCTTGATTTTAAGACATCCGGAAATCATTTTTATAATGAGAGGAATATTTTAAAGAATGTAAACCAGAGTTTTAGAAAGACCATGCAGTGGATTTTGCTCTTTAATGAAACAACTTAATTTATATAATCCACGTTCAGAACAAGTGCTGTTTTCCCCCTTCTCTTAGTAGTTATTAAATAACATTTTCCTTTAGCAAATGAAATATTAGTTGAAGATCTGCTGTTACATCTGTAGAAACCTGCTTGAGTGAAAGCAGAGTTTGTCTTACTTTTTTGAAACCTATTTCAACCATATTTAAATTGAACCTTACCCCAGCAAAAAAGGAAGTAAAGAAGGCATTTCAAAATTTTAAGCCAATCCTTTTTCTTTGATTCTGGCTAAGAAAAACACAAGATTTACCTATTATTGCATTCTCTCTCCAGTTTCCTTAACAACAGATTAGGTGGGAATGCACACATATTGCATGGACAAGTTTTGGACTGGATCTGCTCTCTGGTGGTTTGGCAATAGATTGCTATAGGCATTGTCCAGGGCATTAATTACCCAAAGGGTCTAGAGCAGGACTCAGAATATTAGTGAGAATGCAAAGTGTTGGATATTTACCTGTCTACAATAATACACATATCGTATACTTAACTTAAAAAGACTAGAGAAAATAGCAGTTGGTTGAACTCTGGTGTGCTCTCCCTTTTGCAGGATAGTGCCTCTTTCTGCGTTGCAGCAAGACTGTACATCATACTATTAAAGAAATTTTTTATTTTGTCAAAGTTAGAATGTAAAAAAGTTGCTGCCTTAATGAGAAGATTGTGCTAGAAAAAAATAGGATTCATTTTCTTATTATGAATATATCCCTTAAAAAAAAGAAAAAGAAAGTGCCAATATTTTAAGTTTGCTTCGTTATTAAATATATTGACAGTGGCTTCCAATTGTAATTCTGACTACAGAAAGTTGCATAGCAGATAAGGAGAGTTTTGTCAGACCAATGGCTGTGAATACAGCAAATTCTGAAAAATGGCACCCAAATAGTTTGTTCATTTGGTTAACATAAGGCAATACGGGATTACCATTTGCTTTTTTCCCTCACCTCTTTCAAGAGCTGCTGTTCTGTAACTCGTAGGTCTTCCAGTGGCCATTTACAGAAAGGTCTAACCACAGTGGTGTTTATAGTGTGTCAGACAATCAGACAGTCCTGTGTGGAGAGATCCTATATTAAGTCTTCTTTGACTGACTGTCACCATGCTCAAAAGGCCCAACTTCCAATAAACAGCCTTTCAAAAACAGGAAGATGAAGTTACGATCCCTAACCACCAATTCCATATAATGCTATTGGGTAAAACCAAAACAAAACAAAACCCAAACAAATCAAAAAACAGATCAAAATGCATGCAAAAGTCTTGCTGCTGAGCGAGCAAATATCTGACATCTGTACTACCCTGGCCATGCTGTGAGGAATTGAAATGCAGCATGTTCATGCATGAAGAGGCAGCTCTGCTTAGGGGTCAGAGAAGCTGATTTTCAAAGGCAGTTAGCCTCGCTGAAGTAGCTTCTGAACGCAGATGACGTATGGTCAGTATTTTAGGAATCTTGACATTGACAGAGATACAGATTCACATTTTAGTACATACATGAGAATAAAGCAGAGATTGTGTAAAGTAACCTACAGATGAAGGTAAGGTTCGGATGCTAAAAATTAGGAAATTATGCAATTAAAAAAATCTTAAGTAAATGAAAGAAAGAGAAAATCTTAAGTTAATAGAAAGAAGATGGCTTTGTTTGCTTATGTGCAGTAGCAAAGTTAATGATTCCGATTGTGTGTTATGCCTGTATTCATATATGAAAAAATGCATGTACATAAATCTCCCTTTTGTGTTACACTGTTAGAGTTGCCTAATGGAAGGATGTTTGTCCTCAGCCTTCTTAATGGCTATCAAAGGACAGGGAGACTTCTGCTCCCACCGACATATTAGTCCTGTGGAGAAGAACCTCCTAAAGCAGTAACACGACAGTTAATTAGCTGCGAGATGTAACTCCCAGTGTACAAACTCAATTACAAATATTGAGATGTTTGAACAGAGATTTTGTACACATTAGATGCCTAGAACCAAAATACAGTAAAACCATTAACCCTGACATGATCTCATCACAGACACAGCAAAATGCTGCAGGCATTTCCACAGGAAGGCTTTTCAGGTCTGCTCCTCTACATGCCTGGAAAAGTCCTCAGTATGCCTAAGACCTGAACTGATCCAGCAGTTAGTTGTCCCTCTGGCCTACCAGATTCAAGCTGATCTAGAACATCTGAAATTTCCTGTGGCTGCAAGGAAACAGAACCCTTCCTTTTTGCAAGGATATAGAACCCAAGATACCCCTTTACTTTTAAATCACTGCTAAAGGATGAGCCTGGTACCAGTGTCTCCCATTTATTTGACCTTTTCACAGCATCACAGAATGATATGGGGATGGAAGGGACCAAAGCAGGTCAACCTAGAGCAGGCTACACACGAACATGTCTAGGTGCGTTTTGAATGTCTCCTGAGACAGGGAGTCCACCACCTCTCTGGGCAGCCTATTGCAGTGCTCTGCCACCCTCAAAGTAAAGAAGTTCCTCCTCATGTTTAGATGGAACTTCAAACTTAAAGTTAGTGCCTGTAATCTCTTGTTTTCTGTTGATGGACATTACTGAAAAAAGACCTTATAGTGGACTTCCAGTACCTAAAGCAGGCCTAGAGGAAAGAAGGAGAAGGACTCTGTATCAGGCAGTCTAGTGATAGGACAAGGGATAATGGTTTTAAACTAGAAGAGGGGAGATTTAAATTAGGTATCTGGATGAAATTCTTTACTGTGAGGGTGGCAAGAAACTGGAATGGGTTGCCCACGGACGTTGTGGATGCCCCATGCCTGGAAGTGTTCAAGGCCAGGCTGGATGGGGCTTTGAGCAACCTGCTCTAGTGGGAGGTGTCCGTGACCATGGCAGGGGGGTTGGAACTGGATGATCTTCAGGGTCCCTTCCAACTCTAATGATTCCATGATTCTAACCCTGAAAAGCAGCTCAGCACCACACAGCCACTCACCCCCCCTGCAATGGGATGCAGGACAGAATCAGAAAGGTATAAAGACAGTTCAATAGATCAAGCAAAAGCCACACACAAGCAAAGCAAAAATGAGGAAGTCATTCGCTACTTCCTGTCAGCAGACGGATGTTTAGCCATTTCCATGAAAGCAGTGGTCCATCATGCATAACAGCTACTTGGGAAGACAAAGACCATAAATCTAAATGTCCTCCCTTCCTCTTCCTTTTGCACAAGTATTATTGCTGAGCATGATACTATATGATATGGGACATCTCTTTGGTCCGCTGTGATCAGCGGTCCCAGCCGTGTCCCATCCCAAATTATCATGCACCACAATATCTTGCAGGACAGTGAGAGAAACAGAAAAGGCCGTGATGCTGTACAAGCACTGTTCAGCAAAACTAAAACTGTTTTAGTCACAAATCAAATGACAGCACCATAGGAGCAACTATGAAGGAAATTAACTCTATTCCAGCCCAAAGCAATACGACAACTAACGACCAAGGCTACAAAAAGAAAATAATCTCACAGCAATTAATAGAATTAATAGTAGCTCAGCTCTCTGTTCTTGAGATACAGATATGGGACGGGACGAACATGCAAGGGAAACAATCCAGAGTATATTTCTTACATACTCAGTCTTTAATCTCTCTGACTAGGATTTTAGAGCTATTTTCAAATTAAACCAAAACCTCTCCTGCTGCTCTTCCTCAAGAGGCCACTC
>BJBW01001234.1:67811-143367 GCA_004320125.1 Scolopax mira | reverse complement strand
TCAGCCTTCTCCTCATCCTTGGTTGCAAGGTTTTCCCCCACATCCAGTAAGGGATGGACATTCTCTGTGAATTGGGCATCACTGAAAAAAGACTGGCCCCTTCCTCTTGACACTCACCCTTCAAGTATTTATAGGTGTTGGTCAGACCTCCCCTCAGTCTTCTCTTCTCCAGACTAAAAAGACCCAAGTCCCTCAGCCTTTAGGCTGAGTTAAATTTGTTAGAGAGCGATCTGGGAAAATCCCTGTGTGGCATCAATAGTCACTGTTTTAGCAGGGTGGCTTTTTATACTATACTAATCTATTTTACAAAGTTCAAAGTTACAAGGTTCAAAACTTTCAGGTCTAGGTGTAAGACTTTGTGTTTAAGTGCAAGAGAAGCAAGGATACGTGGTGTGATGTTATAAAAAAGCGTGGTTTTCATGTTGCTGAAATGCCACCATATTTTCACAAACGTTTTTCACATTTAATCTTGAGACCCGCGTGAAACGCTTAGTGCTGCGGAAGGTGCCTCCTTCTGTGGCGCTATCCCTGCTCGGGTGAAATGTCGACAAAAGAGGCAGTGTAGGTGTTGCTGGTGACTGTTGCCCAGGCAGACCCCCAGGGGCTAGCACAGCGTGCAAGGCTGGAAGCTCGAAAGCAGCCAGTTGGTGACACAGCTAAAGGCTGAGCTGGAGGCGGTGGGATCCACGCTGTGTCCTTACAAGGAAATTCCTGGGTTAATGCCCTCTGCTCCTCTCTTCCACACGTGTGGTTACATATTTGTCTTGGAGTGAATAGAATCTCCCAAACAGGCTCTCACACTTTCTGCAAACATGAGAGTGCTTCTGAACGAGTGTGAAAAATATTTTCCTGGTTCAAGGACAGCGCGTTTATGCCTTGTAGAAGAGGTGATGGTATGTCCAAGCTGGGCCGCGTAACCAGGCTGGTCTGTGTGCCAGTTTGTTGCTCACACACTGGCTTGCAGATGGCCTGGCTACCCCAGAGTAATCTGTCGGTGAACCTCCCAACGTGAACGTGCCAGTACCTACTTTTGTATTGCCTCTGAATTAGAAGAGTGCACTGCTGCTGGTGTGGTGGCATTTCATACTGGTATTTGCCAAAGATCCTGGAGGGTTGAAAGATAAGCCTGGGCACCTATATGCTTGCATTATGTATTGGATGCTTAAGTATCATTAATATTTTAGTTCTTGAAATGATATAAGGGGATGAAATTGGAGAGGGTCATGTTGCATATCACACCCACCACTGATGACTTCATCCTTGGATTCCTCCTGACCCCCACGGTGAGTTTGTATCCCTATTGGAATTTCAGAGCCCTTACTGAGAGCACCTGGATCTAAGTAGTGAACATACGAATCTGGCCTGTCTATGGGCCCCGAGTAACCGTGACCTGACTACATTCTGAGGCTGGATATTGGTCATTTGTATCTCAGGCCAGATGGGACAGCTTAGGGAAAGAGATTTCTTGGGTTTTTTTGTTGGTCTGTTAGAAGTCCACAGCAGTTTGCT
Organism: Scolopax mira; assembly: GCA_004320125.1. Lineage (NCBI taxonomy): Eukaryota > Metazoa > Chordata > Aves > Charadriiformes > Scolopacidae > Scolopax > Scolopax mira. The sequence continues at coordinate 141,858 of BJBW01001234.1, read as the reverse complement.
GCACATGGCTGAGGTCCCTGCTGCTTTGTTACGGTTTGGTATTATACAAGTTGCAATAACAAAACTTATTCTGAAAGAGTTATTTTTGGCTTATCTTGAATCTTTGAGAGCAATGTGTCGTTCTTCAACAGCTGTGCTAAATACTGACTGTCTTCTTGCTGCATTCTCATAGTCTCTATGTGAAATGTGGAGAATTTAAATCTCATCTAGCTAAGGTCTGGCGACCACTCCAGCTCTTTAGGTAGGAATTAGTGTTAAGAGCTAATTTTTATGAACTGTCTCTGCCCAGCTGTGGAAGGGACAGAGTATCACTGGGGCTGGAATAAGGGTGATCTTCATCTTCAGTTTCCCGTCAGCCCAGGAGCCAGGGAGAAGCCTTTCTGTGGTGGTGAAGGATCTGTGAGGATTTGGGGGTGGAAGGTGTGTGTGCTGGTCAGAGGAGCACAGATTCGGTGCTTGGACAACACCACCATCAAACAGCAGGGCTGAGGCAATAAACTTTCCTTTTGAAACACTTGAAATAGAGGCCAAAAGTCCAAAAAAAAGAAGAACGCAGCCCTTCTTCTAAACGCTAAGCCCAAGGGCATCTAGAACTCTATACCACACTTACTTTTTTGACAGTAACAAGCTAGTCCTGCTTTTATGCCACATTCTGCTGGCTAGCAGTCATGAAGCATGGTGTGCTCACACTGCAGAGCATACAGATTGCTTTTGTAACCCGAGAGTTTTTTATTTAATTCTTTAAGCAAGAGGTGAGAAATGAGTGTATTGAATCGATGTGGATTCGCTTGAATTTCATGAGCTTTGCACTTGCTGCTGATAGAGAGGGTGGACAGAAACTGTTCTGCAAGCACAACCCCTGTGTGCCTTTGGTTACATGATTGTTCGGACTGATTTAAAACACGATTTTGTTTGTTGCTAAAAAGAGCAAAGAATTTTAAGTATAAGAGAATGGAGTAGCAAAGACCTTGCAGAGATAGAATCATAAAAAAAAAATCTGTTCAGACACTTGGCTTGTGTTATCTGGCTCCTCTTGCTCTTGAGCTCTGCAGCCTGCATTTCCCAGAGGGAAAGGTTACATGGTGATTTTTTTCCCCCATTGTGTATTTTTACCTGTTTAAAAATGGTTTTGGAGAAGCATTTTCTATTAGGTTTTTTTATATTCGTCTGCTCTTCGAAAAGAAAAAGTGTCCCAATCTGTAATAATTACCATACTTTGCATAGTTAATAAAAGTCTACTTAAAATAATGGGAGAATAGCACTCATATTAAATTCCCTGGGTCATTTGACTTAACAGTTGCATTTGGTGGGCAGTGGCAAGTATGATGAGACTCAGCAAGCTGTTTAAACGTAATGGATTTCAAAAGTCTATCATAAATAGATCTGTTTTATTACTGTCATCCAGGTAAGAGAGAGTGCCTTAGTAATTTCTCTGGAGATGTCATACTTTACAGTATAATTGAGTGTAACTATACTGCTTGTCCCTTGGGACTGGTATTATTTGTAACTCTACAGCTGTGTTACATCCAGCCTCATGATAAAGGGAGGATAAAACAGAATATAATTTTGGCTCTGTGGACTTTTGCTGTGGGTTCTCCTGGGTTGCTTTGGGCTGGCTGTAAGCAAAGAGGTTTTGCATCTCAGTGGCATTTTTCCTTTCTAAGTTCTGGGCTTAGAAGTTACATGGCTATTGTTCTGTGCCATTGCAGAAGAATATACATATATATATATATATGTATATATATGTGTGTGTGTACACATCTCCTGATGCTGGGACTGAGCAGAGGCACATGTTGTGGTCCTCGGTGAGCTCACCATAGCTGGAATGCATTGCTGCTTTTACTAAAGAGGCATAGCAAGTGTTCCTGATTAGGGCAGAGTGCCCCTGTGAGCCTTGTTTCATTTGTAAAGTGGATTTTAAAGACAGTAGGGATTCTGCTACTGTGTATGTTTCTGCGAGTACCTCATCCCATATCGTTAATGTGGAGATAGAGCAGCCTGAAATGAAAAAACAAAAATGATGGAAAAAATGGGATCAATTTATGTGGCAAAAATGGTTGTTTAATTGGATTTCATAGCAAGGTTGGGCTTTTCCACTGATAAAGATGCCACTAGGGTGTATTACAGTATTGTTTCACCATATGTGCACTGGTGCAGAGGCCTGAAAAACATACAAGGCTGCTCCTGGAAAAGACACCTAAAAAACTGCTTCAGTAAAATATTCAGGAAAAGTCATAGCGTCTGCATCTTTTTCACAGCATGGTTAGAGGAGATCCCCAGGCAAATTTAATCAGGGTTTCTGCTTCTAACATGCATTTTATTAACCCCGTGTTTTGTTGTTCAACCTATATATTGAGTCCGTTTTGGTTTTACTTATTCATAAATGCTGCTAAAAATCCAGCTATTTTCTGTGATGCTTGTGATTACATTCATTACCAAATAAAATGTTAAAAGTCTTCCCATTTGTAGCATCTCAAAGATAATGTGTAAACCAGATTAGCTCCAACACTGAAGAATCTGGCACCCGGTGTAATAAACCACCGCGTTATTTTGTGTTTTATTAAGTGCCCCTTCTCTTCAGTTTGCATAATAGTGAGTTAGATTTACATTTGTTAAGACGGCCATGCATTACTCTTAATAGAAGACATGTCAAACTTCCCGTTGCTGGTACTGCAGGATGATAAAGTAACCTCATATGATACTGATGAAGATTTCGTTCACACTTGCTGGTTTCATGCAACGTCTTTTTTTCCAGATGGCTACCCTACTGTAAAATGATTTCCTGCTTTAGGCTCTGCTTTGTGTAGCTCTCTGCTATGCCATCTTTCTATGAACTGGATAAACTGCCTATTAAATTTAATTACAGCCTGAATGACTGCACATCTTGATCTTATTTTTCCTCCAATGTACCGTATTTCACCAAGGTCCTTGAGGATGAAATAAAATAAATCTGAAGGATGCATACTCCAGTAGCCGAAAGAAATGTTTCAAAGGGCATTACAATGACTGTTAACCCATTAGTTTTGGACCATTTTGAAGGCAATTCTTTAGGTTTAGAATTATAAAGACATTTTCTCCTATCTTTTCTTCTGTCATTAAAAAAAAAAAAAAAAGCAGAGGAAGTTCCCAGAATAAAAATTCAAATTGAAATGAAGAAGTTAAATTTCTTATCCCTTAAAAAGAGGTGGAGTGGGGAATCGCATGTAGGCATCTTCAAACTGTTTAGCATAGTTAGCATTTATCTTTTGCAATAGGGGCCTGATGTAAATATTACTCTCTTAAATCTCCACCCTGTTGCAAGTGAGGATGAATGTCAGGATAGCAGGGTCCTTGGGGACCCATCAGGACTTTCCCTGGCATGACTGATGGTGGTCATGGCGTCTGCGAAGGCAGCCCCAGGAGTGGGTGACAGAGCATCAGAGCCAAGCTGAGCTCACCCCATGTCCCCTTGTTGACCTCTTCAGGCCCTGTGTCCTTCTGTGTGAACCAAAGAAAGCTGGTGGCTTCAGAGGTTTGCAAGGAGGTGGACATTCTCACCATCAGCGGCGATGGTCACTGCTGATGAGCAGAGTCACTGGAGAAGTTTCCTCTGAGGAGGTGCAACATATGTAAACCAAATACTTTTTCATGGCTGTTTATTTGACATGGCTGTTGGGCTTTTCAGTTGAGGCTCCTCTCATTTAACTTTAATTTTAAAGTTAATTTAGCATTGTAACTGCAACTAGCTAAGACTAAGGCAGCTAAGCACACCGGCTTCCTCTGCAGCTGGGGAGAAAGCAGCCATCTGAGGGGATTTTCCCTTACCTGCCTTTGATACCTAACTGGGGTGGGTGGATCTTTTTTTTGGAGATGCCTCTCTCTTTCTTGGTTAGTAAACAAGCTCAGATGAGGCATGGAAGAGAGAAACTCTGCCTTTGGTTTTCCATGGTTGCAGCTCAGTGCCTCGGGCAAGTTCATTACCAGCATATTCCTACAGGTAAAATTCCTCTTGCAATGAAAAAAACATCCAGATGCCAAATGCAGCTGCAACCCTCACCAAACCTGGTGGTTCAGGAGATAGTCAGGGGAGCATCACACTGGCTGCATCCCACACAGCATGGGATCCAATGCTGGGAGAACGGGAATATGCTGCATGCTGGGGAAGGAGAAGAGGGACCTCAGGTGTTTTAGAGCTCTATTGTTATCCATCTCTTATCACCCCACTGGGATCACGGGTGGGTTGGAAACAACTCATCAGGTTCCCCATGCACCCGTCTTTTGTTGGGCTAGTGCCAAAGAGATCACAGTAACTTTTGAGTCAGCTGGTTCTTGACTGACATATTTAACTTTTTCAAGGGTTAAGTGGTTATTCTGAATGTATGAGTTGAAAACTCATAAACATGAGTTTAATCACAAACTTGACACAAATTTGGTATTCATCCTAGCAAATTACTGCCTTTTCGATTAAGATACATGAATATATGGAAGCAGTCTTTGAAAGATGCATTTGGAATGTCCTTGTAACACCTCTAACAGTAGGATATATGTTGGGTGCATCAACAAATGAACATATAGCATTCATCAGTGCACATGGTGTTTTTCTTAACGTTGTGTAAAGAAATGCTCTTTAATTCATGGGAGACTGTAGCTTGAGAAAGCTGTAAAACTCTTGCAGAGCCACAGAGCAGATAAATTAACTAGAACTAATTTGCTAAGACCTTAAGTATGTGAAACGATGTTCCAAATATGCTGCTGCTTTTTCCAGATGAGGACCCAGTATTCTTGTTCCACTGTTCATTTATATTTTCTGGGGTACAACTGTAAATTGTCTCTCTCAATGCACTTATTATATAATGGCAAGGAAGAATAATGATAGTGGCATTTGGAAATGTTTAAGTTCATTTGTATTCCTCGTACAGATGGCCTCTGCAATCATAAGTATCAGAGAAATATCCAAGGAATTTTCAGGCGATTAATCCAAGTTATAAACCAGCATCATCCCAACAGCAAGCTGCAGAAAATGTCTGGAATGTTAATAGAAAGTACTTCTGGAAGGAATACTTGGTTGTTGTTTCTTACCCTTGAAAAGCCATTTACTGAAAGGGATGTTGTTGATTTATGGTGCCTTCTGTCTGTCTTTCCAGAACTCCAGCGCAGATCATCGGGTTCGACTGGACCTCGGGCTTTGGGACAAATTCAGCGAACTTGCAACAAAGTGCATTATTAAAATAGTGGAATTTGCAAAGCGATTGCCAGGCTTTACAAGTTTGACCATTGCAGATCAGATAACTCTACTTAAAGCAGCCTGCCTGGATATACTGGTATGTATTTTTAAGCTATGCTACTAATGTATTTTCTACTGCTCTTTTTACCGTTATCAACAGGGAGAGGGGGTCAAATGGCTGGCCTTTTGGCTGCAAAATTGAACTCACCAGGTGGGATGGTATGGTCAGAATCAGACCCTAGTACATCTGCAGACATGTTATATAGGATGATCATGCTTTTCAAATTAGGTCCTTACAGTTTGTGGATTTCAGTATAGTTGCAAGGGCACATTTTGGTATTGTGGCACTAGCTTGAAATATGTGAAACTTCGGAAAAATTTCCTTATTCTCTTCTCCTTCCTCTGCCCTCCAAAATATAATGCTCTGCATGAAGGGTATTTAGAAAAACTGTCCGCCGTATCATGTTTTAGGAACATGGTGTTCCTGTGGTCATGAGGTGATTTGAGTAACAAGATACAAACCTTTAGAGTGAGGTTTTTGCAGGTTGTAGAGGTTGTGCTGTGCCCAGAGCCCGGCTGCTGCGAGCCTTTGGCCACACAGATCCCCCTGTTTTCACCAGTGCTGCAGGCATCTGGGGAGGTGGGCTCTGTAAGGGACTCTGTGCAGATTTTAGCTAAATGTCATTTAATTTTTAAGTAGGCAAAGATACAACCTGCAGCAAGGAACTGTGCAGATGGGTTTGGAGTTTTTCTCCAGACCTTGCTGCTCTGTCAAGGCAAACTGTCTTCCCTCCCTTTGTCTCTGGTTGTTTCTGTCACGCTGACCTTCAGAGGAACCCTCTGGGATCTCAGCATTTCTTTATCAAGACCTTAGAGGTCTCCAGGCTTTTAGTTGCAAATATGCTTCTTATTCTTGGCCTTAGCAATGACTTCCAGTAAAACAGTATTTCAATGTGTTTTAAACATATTTCAAATGTTTTCTTCTGAGTACAAACCTTGAGGGCATCACTGAGCCAAGCGTGGCTGAGAAGCCCATTGTGGGATGGATAGAAATATGTAGATATCTTTTTGGCATGACACAGGAGCTGGAACTAGGGGATTTGAAGTTGAAGTAATTAATCTTGGAATTTCTAAAAGTGCATTGCTTCAAACGGGATCATACTGAGGAGGACGTTAACTGCTGTGACCTTTCCTCCTGTTCTGTCAAAAGCTGTTTTGAAGAATGGCAGCTAGAGGACATTGATGAAGGAGGAAGAGGGGTGGGAGAAGGGAAGGAATGTCGTTCTCTGGTGTATAAGAAAAGGGAAGGTTGAGGTTGCCCTGTCGTGCTCGAGATTCACTTCTCTTTGTCCCTTTCGTCTGGTCACTCAGTGAGACCTGACCATCTCCTCATTTCTGCATGTGGTCCCTCCACGGAGCAGGGCCATTCGTTACCAGTTGCATGCCTGTCCTCACCAGCCCTGTCCTGATAAGACACAGGTACCTTCCCCTTGCCCCAAAAGGCATTTGGTCATCGATAAGCTGTGGCATGGCTTCAAGTGTATTCTGTCAGATGGATGGGATGGGAACCACTTTGTGCTTTGCTGCTGTAGCCAGTAACAAATGGTTAATACAGAAACTACCCAAAAATGGTGGGGAGGAGTCAGGATTTAGCAAGAATCTGCGCACCCAAACTCTTTACCCCTTCAGCCTTAATCTGTCACCTGCTATTTGTTGCTGCGATGCCCTGGCTCCGTAGCTGCTGGAGAAAGACATACCCTAATTCTGTAAGTGCTCAGGATTCTGCAGGCTCCTGGTGCTTTTTGCTGAGGTGGGAGTTTACCCTGGGAGCCTGCACAGCCCCTGTGGGTCCCCCCGGCAGCCCCACTCACCGCTTGCGTCACCAGCACCGGCTGGATAATATCAAGGCAAAACCACCTGCTGGTGGTTTTTATCTGAAGTGCCCAGATAAAGGCACTTCACAGCCTTTGATCAAAGTGACTAAATAAAAGCCTAGTTGCCAGATTAGAAAAAGAATAATGAAGCAGGTGGTAAATGGTGACTTTATTTCAAGTAATTAATGGGTAAAAAGGGTTGATTCTTTAATGCAGTTCGCTGCTGTTACTTTGTGGCCATGTGGCAACCTTCAAGCTCAAGTTATAAACTTTACTGAGACCTGATCACCTGCTCGTTCTCTGTTTTGTTTTTCACGAGGCCGAAGAAGGGGCCTGTGCCGAGCCAGGGGATCCAGTGAGTGCCACAGGGCTGCAGCAGGGAGGAGCCGAGGTTTTTCAAGAATGGGAGCAGATACGATGTGGTTGCCACAAAGAGTCCTGACTTTCCCATGCTTTATGTGGCTATTTTACTTGCAACTTAAAAAGGAAAAGGGATAAATACAGCGAGCACGGTAATGCGGAGTGAAATGCCCATATCCATTAAACCCACTTCACCCGCACACCATCAGAACTGCAGGGCAGCTCTGTGTCTCCACTAAAGCTAAACCAGCACTTGGAGCAGTGTTTAAATAGCACATACTCCCTGCGCCCAATGAGCTAGTTCTCTGAATTATGAGGAGTGTTTCAAATGATTTATTTCATACCTCGAGAAACGGGATGAGCCCCCATTTCCCTTCCTTCTGCCGGTGCCAGCCCGTGGTCTGCTGTATGAGTGCTGCCGAGCATGGGGACAAGCCTGGCCCCTCTGCACTCAACCATCCTGCTGGCCTGTGGGTCCCCTGGACGTGTCCCCAGAGCCATGGCATGTGGTAGGTACAGCGTGGGGTGTCCAGCCCTGGACAGGTGGGGTGGCTGGGCTCCCCCCACCAGCAGAACCCCAGTTCACTGCCCACCCACCCAGAAGCACCGTCTCTGGGCTGTGGGGAGGTCCTATGGAGCCTGCTGATGGCTCCGCTCAGTTGGTTCCTGTGGCCATGGATGTTCAAACCCTCCGACAGGCTGACCAAGGAAATGGTGCCAGGAGCTCAGTAAACTCCACTGGGTAAGGGCCAAAGAATTGTTTTATAAACAAACAAGCAAAATCTCTGGAAGGGAAATAACATCAGGCCTTGCAAGGCAGCTGAAGGCGCCGATGGGGGATGGTGGAATTTGTATCTGTTCTGGTGCCAAAAGTTTCAGGAATAAATTATTACTAAAATTCAGTCAGTAACGCTCGTAAAGGCGAGTGCTTCTGTCTGCTGGTAGGCTGGCCCAGCACCCGTCAGGCATCCCCAGCCTCACTGAGCTCTGGCAAAAGGAACATGGAAAGAGCCTGGAGTCCGACCTGTCTGAAATCCAATGGACCAAAACCTGAGATGTCCTTGAGCCCTAATCCTTAATAATGTCATTTTTGCTTTCTGTTATAAATCCCCGTGTGTTAATGGTAGGAAGACCTTTGTGTGTATGGAACAACCCGTGCTGGTGGGGCATGGCAGCACCATGGAGGTTTGCTCCTTGTTTCAGAGTCACCTGCTTGGTTTCACCTGGCGGGAACCAACTCAGCCAACTGAGGAAGATTTAAGAAATCTCAACGGGGTTTCTTAAAGTTTGCTTTAACTAATCTTGTTTAAAATGAATAACAATTTTATGATAGCAACAATTTTTTAAATGCAGCTTTCTGGTCGGTTCTGGTTTGGTGTGATCTGTGGGGTTTTTGCTTTGCGCATTGTAGGTGGCTCATAGGAACCCCAGATGCTTTAAGACATAAATATTCCTTGAAACAAAGGGTCCTTTAATCACCGGCAAGAAACTTATTTATGGCTGCAAGTGGCATTTAAGAGCAGAGTGACAACTAAAATACTTGGCTTGGTTACAAAATCTAAACAACGTTGAGGACATTAGGAGGATGTCTTCTAGACAGCGGTTCAGTTTAAACCGGAGAAAGATACCGTGATTTCTTATTTTGAAGTGCTGACATTTCCCATATGTTCTGCAGTGAATATGGGTTTGAAATCAGCTTCACTTTGACACTGGAAGTTTGCCCGAGAAAGGGTTAGCAGCAAATCAGCAATATCCATGGTGTCTTGCAGATCTTGATGAAGGATATGAATAAAAAAAAAAAAAACCAAACACCAACAAAACCAAAAATCCAACATTTCAAATGATCTGCCTCGGAGTCTAATAACAGCGTGTTGTGGGATAATGTCAAAGGAATGCAGGAGAAATCTGAGACCCGATTGCTGCAGTGAGGCTCGGTGTAGTTGTTGCAGAAGCACATGGCTGAGCTTCAGCCGTGCCCGTGCCCAGCAGAGGCCCCGCAGGCTCCTCCAGTTGACGGTGGCCAAGGCAGCACTGAGGTGTGAAAGCCTGAAAGTCTGCCTTTTGCACAAAGCCACTCTACTCGCTGTCTAAGCCTGGAAGCAGCTAAGCTCCACGGGAAAGTTTATATTTTAATTATAAATTTTGCAAAATAAATTTTTCAAGGACCCTCAGCAGGCTCTAGGCTGAGTAACCCCAAATTCCCAAATTCATTCCTGATGCAGATCCAACTGGGAATTCTTCCTCTGCCTTAGCCCTGGAGGGTGGTGATCTGGTAGGTCTTTGCTGAGCACCCCAGCCCACACTCACAAAGGGAGAGGGACTTGTGGTACCTGTGGGTGAGCGTGGAGAGCTTCGCAGCAAGGGAACCTGTTGTATGGAAGGATGTGCACATTCAGCCACAGGGGGTTTTGGGATGATTACTCCAGGGCACCCCAGTGACTCTGGGCTGGGAGCCTCTGGGCAGTGCGGTGCTGGCAGCAGGTCTCCAGCCTTGCTCTCAGAGGGAGGATATGGAGGAACCATGTCTGCCACCCCTGCTTGGGCAGCTGCCAGGGAGGCTGCAGGCAGTCTTTGGGAAACACCACGGCATTTCCCCATTTAGCTCCAAGTCCTGCTCCAGTCCTTTACTGGGCTGGGAGTCCTGAGGGTACAGAGGAAGGAACTCTCGTTGCTAAGGCTTATCAATTCAAATAGCACGAGAATAAAAGGTCTGCCTTTTTCCCCAGCTGAGTTAAAGTACCACTTAAGAAATACAGAGCCTTGTTCCTCCGGAAGTGGGATACCTGATCATCACAGGCCACTTTTGCTGGAAGGCAGCTACTGTGGGAAGAGCAGAACTCCAGTTGCTCTTGCATGCCATTGGAGAAGTAAACCAAGTAGTTCATGGGTTTCTCAATAAATATGCCAAGTTTCCAAACCTTGCTTTTCTTGAAAACAAAAAGCTCTGCATGTTTCTTCTCCTTTCTATACAATGCTTTTAAAGATTTAAAAGGATAACCAACAGCGAACTTGAGGGGAGAGAACTGCCAGTGGTTGCTGGCAGCACAGAATATGGTAAACATGCTGTCTCTTATTGACAGGGTGCCACGCTTTGTAATGTTAATTTCTGCTAATAATCCTGAAATACACTTTGGCCGTTACATAAAACCTTTGGAGTTATTGGCCGTTACATAAAACCTTACCAGCGACCTTTTTAGATCACTTCTATTAGTGGGGAATTTGTGGACAGTGAAGAATTTGAGTGCCATGCATTTGTATTTGTGCCTCTCTTGGTCATTGATTCAAGTAATTTCAAGAGCTTATTCTAATTCAGGGGTAGGGGAAGGACGTGAAACATGCCTGTCCAACCACAGAGAGTCTCTGCGCTTCAATATGTACCCACAATGTGAGATAAGATTATTGCTGAGATAGAAAATAGTTGAAGAGTCCTCATCAGAAATAGAATCATAGAATTGTTTGAGTTGGAAGGGATCATCGAGTTCCAACCCCCCTGCCGTGGGCAAGGAATACGCCCTATTAAGTCTCTTACCAAGGAATTTAAGAAGAGAAATAAAAGCTTCCCTGTAGGTCTCTTGCGTGCCATGTCCTCCTCGTTCTCCTCCCTGCTTATTTGGAGCAGTGTTGCCAGGCAAGTGGGAGAACCAAGCCCAGGCTGGTCAGCAGCCAAGTGCTGGGGCCTCTGACTCAGAGCTTCGGCAGCTATAAGAATAATTAAAATTTTCCCTGTGCTCACTTACATTCGTGTAAATCTTTAAAACCAAGTAGAATGTCTGTATGGGAAATAAATACAGTCAAGCCCTGAAAAAACACAGCTGTAGTCTTTGCTCAGCTCATCAGCTAGACGTGTATAAAGTTTTAGTTTATCTTCTCTCTTCTAAGTGATAAGCCTTCTTCTACCTCTGATTATTTTAAACATTAAGCATTGACATATAAATATTAAGTAGAAATATCTCAACATGATGGACATCTCTTTTATTTGATCCCTAAGAGGGTGGTCATTAATAGCAAATGAGCCCGTGCTGTACAGAGTCTCTCATAGGACACATCCCGGGTTGGCTCTGAGAGGCGACAGAGCTCCCACCCCCCGGTGACAGCCCTCCCGGCCCCTTCTCACAAAACGCGGAGCCTCCTCAGTGTTTTATTCACGTGCTTTGCGTTCCTCTGCCCAGTTAGAGGGGTGAATCCCCATCCTCCTCTCCGGCGCACTCTCATCTGGGGTCAGTGCTGGGTGGCTGTCACCATACAAGCAGACTTGCCAAGACCAGCACTGCCTGGCCTTGCAGAGGAGTGAGTGACACCGTCGGCAGCGGGAAGAAACGCTGTGCACCGGGCAGGCAGGGTCTGTCCCCTTCCCAGCACTGCCCAGGGCTTGGGACTGGGGGGACCTGGAGCCTCAGGGCCGGCTGTCAGTGGGCTGGTGAGGAGGTTCCATTTTACAGCACACAGAAACAACAACAACCACGAAAGAAGAAAAGCTGGGGCAGCTCCTCAGGCTGCCGGCCAGGCTGCTGGCATCCCCACGCTGCCCTGTGGAGCTTCCAAGTCTGATAATCCACTCGGGTGCAAACTCCCTGGCTGGCAGGATGAGCAGTGCTCGGTGGAGACTGTGCCTGCAGCTGCCAGGGAGATGGAGGGCTGCTCTCGGGGGAGCCCTCGGGCAGGGGCTGTGGTCACAGCGTGGTGTTCCCCTGCCTGCTCTCGAAGAAGAAGGGAGGGCTCCCTGAAGCACAAGTTCCATTCTGCCTCTCTCTCCAACTCAGCTGTGTCTGCGCTTGCTCACAGGAGGTGCCGCAGGGACACCTTGTCCTGACCAAAGACACAACCCAGAGAGGTGCTGTCACGCAAAATTGATCCCCGAAATCAATGAAATATGTGTGTGTTCAAGGAGCTGAGAGGTTTTTATGATCTTGCTGGATCAGAACAGCAGTGTGATAGTGTCTTACGGTAGGTGCATATAGCATGCTAATTAAAGAGTAGTTTGTGGAATACAATGGTGATGGTGACCTAAGTGGTGAGAATTCCATAGAAGTTTTGATTATTTCATAACTAGGAAGGAAGTTTCTTTTCTTAAATTTCTGTTGTAAAATATACCTATAGTCAATTGAGTATATTTATCTTGTACCAGAGAATTTTTGTGCTTCTAAAACTGAACAACGTGGAGTTTGATTTTGGATTGTTCTGATGGGACGGTGCACTGCAGTTCTGTGGGGCATTCGCCGCACCGAGAAATTGCAGCAAATGTCTCATGGTGTGAATTCTTCAGGTTTCTTTTTCTTGTGTGTCTGTGTGTGCGTGTGTGTGTCCTCCCACAGATCCTTCGAATTTGCACAAGATACACACCAGAACAAGACACCATGACCTTTTCAGATGGCCTTACCCTAAACCGAACTCAGATGCACAACGCCGGATTTGGCCCCCTGACGGATCTTGTGTTCACGTTTGCCAACCAGCTCCTGCCTTTGGAAATGGATGATACCGAAACAGGTCTCCTGAGTGCCATCTGCTTAATCTGTGGAGGTACCGTACCCCATGAGCCCGGACGCGTTTGAGGAGGACAGACACGATAAGATCTTCATTTATGTTTCACTTGGTTTGCTTTCCCGTACTAAAACATACATCTAAAATAGAGATATATGTAATACTGTTGTTTATGTTACAAAAACCACTTAACAGTGTTTTGTTCTCCACTGGCAATAGTTATTTATCATTGGTATGTCTGTAAGTGAATTGAAAATCATTCTGTCAGTAACCAACCCTGTTATTTGCCTGATAAAAGACTGTAGGAAATGATTCTGTGATTCTGTGATATATCCTGCTACATTTTTTTATAAGCAGTCTATGGGTACCTCTATGAATGACCTTTGTTTCGGCAAGATGCCCATTGCACAGCACTCAGAAGTATAATTAACATGTATGCAGATAGCTGCAGTCACACAGAAGCCATTGGTGATATCTTTCTTTTGGAAAAAAATAGATTATACTTCAAAATTGGCACAGTGGCACTGATGACATGATTTGGAGGGGGCTGATTACTTGAAAGGGACATTGTCAAGTGAAATCGGGTAAAATTGTGGTTTTAAAATACAAAAAGCAAAGTCTCTGCAAATTTTTGTTATTTTAATCAGCTGTGCACTCTCCTCTGCATAATCTGGACTAGCGATAGGAACACACCGTGTTTAGTTGGGCTATTTTGTTGAAAGATAAACCAGACGTCACTAGAGAACGTTTAAAAAACACGAGCCAGTCTTTCTGGACAACGGCCCTTTAGTACAAAATCATTCCAATTTTATGTATTTCTAGGCATAACCCATCAACAGCATCGATGGGTTCTGAGATGTAATTAAGAGGTGGCAGGTGCCTCCTGGTTTGTGGGTGACGCTCGTTGTCACTCAGGCTAGCACTGCCATCTGCTGATACCTGGCGGTAACTGGCTTTACTTTAGTGTTGCTACAGGAAGTATGAGCTGTCATCTTCTTGTGCAAAATTAACTGTGACATGTTGTTTGCAGCAACGTGCTTTTCCCCTTGGAAAGGCAGGTGCAAGAGTGAACCAATAGTTCTGGACCACTCAAATGACAAATATTTCCAGTCACCAAGGAAAAATGAATCTAAGTTTCACAAAACCGTTCTTTCTGTGGAACACTCTTTAAGTACAACCTGTGGGTCTTAAGTAAGTGGAGAGAAAGATTAAATTCATGCAGGAGCTTCTGTGACTTGGATTTTGTAAAAAAAAAAAAAAAAAAAATTTAAATCATATGAGTGTTATGATACTTTCCTACAGATCGCCAGGACCTCGAAGAACCAATGAAAGTGGATAAGCTTCAGGAACCATTGCTTGAAGCACTGAAGATTTATATCCGAAAGAGACGACCCAACAAGCCTCATATGTTCCCAAAGATCTTAATGAAAATCACAGATCTTCGCAGCATTAGTGCAAAAGGTACAGTGTCTCCCAATAATTCAGCCATAGCACCACTGTTGCGTTTCAGAGGAGACCTGGGTTGTTATTTTTTTAATATCTCTAAGAAAGGTCCTTGTGACCTTTCTCTTCCCTTCTTCTTTATGAAAGGTCTGTGTTTTATTTGGTTCTGCTTTAAACATACATGGTGCTACATTCTGCACATGACTCACAGGGAAAATGATGTCTTAGGTGTAAGTAGGTTAGCAAATCATTAACCTGAACTTGTCGTTAGTCATTTTAATTCAAGATAAAACCATGAATTAAACCTTTGTTTGTCTTTACAGTGGGCCGTGGGTCAATGTGTACTTTGTATCACTAATGGCTTTCAACAAACCAAAGCGTTTACAGACAGCAGAAAACTTGTGCATCCAAAATTCCCCAATACTGGGGACTGATGTACTGAAGGTTCAGAACGGATGCGATGCAGGATTTTGGAGATTCAGCACCTCCAATCCACACTAACCCTGCTAACACCTGGGTCAATTTTGGTTTAAGGTTTTGTGTAGTCATGTCTGTGACTGATCATGTGAAACACACGCAGCCAAGGGGCCATCCCCTAAATTCTCTAGAGCCACTTCGTCAGGGGGTTCCCTGCTCCGTGCTTTGTCCCTCAGCAGTGCAGCCCGAGACGGGAGGCTTCAGCCAAGTCAGAGGTAACCAGTATTAGTGGTTCTGCACACTTGTGTGGTCAGTTAGCATCAGAGAAGATACCTGAAAACTACAGAAGACAACATCTCCAAAAAAAAGTATCCTTTTGCCTGAATTTGTTCGTTTGTAAAACAGCAGTTTGTCAAATTCTGATTCTTATTTCACAGTTTTCCATATGGGAAAGAGTGGTTCCGAGTGACATGGCTGCAGTTCTCTTACAGGATTTGCCTCATCAATTCAACACGAGTCAGCCAGAGTTTCTGTCATTCTACAGTCTGCAGAGCCAGTACAGATTAAAAACTGGCAAGAACATTTCAATTTATAGAGACATCTACATTATTATCGTGGTTTAGTTTATTTTTGCAGTATCATTTAATGCCATTTTGGTTCCTGCTATGAAAAGCAGCGGGTCATCCTATTCACCTCTATTGTAATATCAGTTGCTATGTCATAATTTTAAATTAATTTGTTGAGGAGTCCTTATTTAACTCCTTTTTTTGTAAGTCGTTCACTTAAATAATTTTGTATGCAAGAAGTACAGAAGGAGACACCGAATCCATTAAAATAACATACGGTGAAATTACTACTGATGGTGCTAACTAAACCGGACACTGCTAACGGCAGGGACTTTCTGTTCTCCTTTTAAAGGTGCAGAACGTGTCATTACATTGAAAATGGAAATTCCTGGATCCATGCCACCTCTTATTCAGGAGATGTTGGAGAACTCTGAAGGACACGAACCACTGACACCAACCTCAAACGGAAATACTGCAGAACACAGTCCCAGTATCTCGCCCAGTTCAGTGGAAAATGGCAGTGTCAGCCAATCCCCGATGGTGCAATAAGACATTTTCCAGCTACTTCAGACATTCCTAATACCTTATGTACAGGGATGAAAAGCAAGACAAACATTTTTACTGCTGCTTAGTTTCTGGACTTAATATATATCTATATATGTATATATATATAGATAAAAACTCAACAAGGACCAAGAAATTTTCATATGTATCGATATATACTCCTTGCTGTTTAAACTCTTAAAACTAGAAAAATGCAAACTTTTGAAACTCTAAATCAGCCATTTCATGCAAAAAAAAATAGTTAAGCTTCTGTTTTCTCCTCTGAACATTGAAGATTGCATGGTGACAAGACAGATCTCAAACTTTAAATTCTGGCTGCATTTCTGATGACTTTGTACATACAAATGTATGGCTGTACTTTCTATACTGGATGTTTGGTGCTTTCCTTTTGTCTCTCATACCTAAAGCGATCAAGACACCACCCATATGACACGGACTACTGTACACATCCAGAAAAGAAAGTTTAAAGGAGCATTTGATTTAGTTTAAGACGAAAACTTGTCTTTGATGCCCTCAATTTGCATCTCCTTCCTTGTAAAAAGTATACAAAAAATTCACTGCACTAGCAGAAAAGACATCCGTATCAGCATTAACTGCCAGATCAGTTACTCACATGTCATTTGTTCCACTGTTAATGTCACTTTAAAATTTAAAGACGTGGTTTCTTACCTGGCAGGTGACCTGGCCACACGCCTCTAACTCCCACACTTCTGCAGCAATGATAGCCTCCAAGGCAGAAACACTTTTCAGTGTTACCATGTTTTTGTTTACTCGTTCTCAAGCCATTAGGGAAACTTCATGGGGTGATAACCAGCAGAACCATTTACAGCTTCTGAATGGGTGAGTCTGGGGTATTTCCTTAAGAACAGACTGCGGGGAAGAAGCTGGGTTATCTATAGCCTTCCAGGTGCTAGGGTAGGAAGTACAAGGCTTCCAGAAACACAAGGAGAAGATCTGCCTTCTTGGCCTTGTTAAATCACCATGAAGCAGAGTGAAAACTGTGGTAGAATGGTTAACGGATTTAAAGTGTCAGTTTCTTAGGTTTCATTTAAAGCACTAGTGGATTTTTTTTTTTATATATTCTAGCAAGTCTGTGATGTACTTTCACTGGCTCTGTTTGTACATTGAGATTGTTTAACAATGCTTTCTATGTTCATATACTGTTTACCTTTTTCCATGGAGTCTCCTGGCAAAGAATAAAATATATTTATTTTAAAAAAAAAAATCTGTGTAGATTTTAAAGGTGTCCAAATTTTACACACACACACACGGTAGTTTTCCATTTTTTAATGTTTAAACTTCAGTTCAAAAAGCAGGTTTGCTGTTTGCAACCATGACAATTAAAATGTGCTTTAGCACAGCTGTCTAGAACATCTCTACAAGCCAGTCAGACAAATACATGACATTTCAATGAGTAAAAAAGAGCATAAAACTGTAGGTGTAAGAACAAAATGTTAAAATGCCTACGCACAATAATAAAAACCATCAATTACATTATCACATAAAATAAGTCAAATGTACAAAAGTTTGCGACAGAAGGGACAAAAGGACAACACAAGATAGTTGTTGGAAAACATTTGTGTGCTCTTTGGGCACTTAATTAAACATATCAAAGTCATCATCTTCATCAGACTCTGCAAAATATTTAACTTCTTTTCTAGCCCGGCCCGTCCGTGGCTTTGGGGCAGTTTCAGAGGCAAAGCCTGACTGAAAGATTTCCACATCAGAATCCTGGTCAAAAGCAGCCTTCTTGGATTTCTTTAGGAAAAAAAAAGACAAATCAGTTGTGACACTGCGTGCCTTTTCCCTCTTAGTATTCAGAATTGAAGGAAACCTTCTCTAGCATCTAAACACACATGACCCCCCATTATGATATTGGCAACCTATAATAAGAACATGTACCTTTTAGGTAAAGTAATCCATTAGTTTCTTTTTACAAGGAGAAAAGAGCACAGATGGAACTGACCTTGCTTGGTGTTGATTTAGGCGTTTTCTTCCCAGGGTTGTATTCACCTTCATTTTCTGAACTGGATGCTTTCCTTTTCTTTGCCCCTCTACCTTTTCCTAGGTGAAAAAATATGATTTACCTTTGTTTTCTTTTTTTAAATAAAACTTAAAAAAAAAAAAAAAAAACTAACTAGTGAAATTATTGTATTATGTCTACATGGTATAAAGTTCAAATTTAATTTACAACTCAAGCTTCTTCATAACAGTAGTAAAATACAATGTATTTTTTTTCCTCAGTTTTAAATCTTCTATACTTCTTCCAAAGTTACCATTTACTCTAGAAATTCAAGCTGTTGGTTCAAGACAGGGACAAAAGTCAGTAGATCAGTGACTTCTAGACTTCTGAAGTCCTACAAGTCCTCACCTCAGTCACCTGCTGTACTGATTACACAGCATCAATTCACCTTTACTATTTTGTAACTTTATGTTAACCTCAACTATCAACTGGGATACCATAGAATTGGTTTAAAAAGCAGGAAATGCTACCTACTAGAACTACTACTAAATTTTACTGCCTCCTAAAAAGCTCAAAGTAAGCAGTAGCCAGCAGAAGTGATGAACAAAAAAAGGGGGGCAGCTATTAAAAGTGTTCCCCACAGTGAAGGTCATGGCTCATGGCTGAGCAATCTACTAGTGATTAATTTACTAAGAAATCAACGTGCTTTTGGTTTTGAGACCCCAGTTCTGCTTCCTCATAAAAAGGATTGTGAACCCATGTTACCTTGAGCAGAGTTGCGAGTGTTGAGCACCAAAACTTACCTTTGGGTGCTGCAGTCTTCTTTGGAATGCCAAATTCTGAATCGGAGTCCGAGTTTACAGTTTCCACCTTCTTGGCCTTGGGAGCTCTTTTAGGTTTGGGGGGCGCATCTAGTTTTGCTATTAGAAGTGAGAGATACTAAATGTGTTAACTTTGCATATTGGTTAGAAGTATTAGATGCACCAATTTAGCATAAATGGCAGATACTAAAACAAGATGAGCTGTTTCTGCATTTGGGGTAAACATACTTCTGCTTTTATGCTAAAAACGAGTGGAATAAACAGAAGGTTTCCATTGTCACACTTTGAGGCACTGTCAGTTCCAATGTTGCTGATTAAATAGTTTTTCATCTTTTTGAGCAAAATACAGATTTTGAGTAACTAAAGCAGCAACATAAATTTTCCAGGTCGGGTACTTTAAATTGGATACATTACAGTGTTTACAAGTGCTACTTGTGGCACTTTTGCCTTCACAGTGGTACAACTGCAGGACAACCTTCACCATGATTACTGCAGGAGTTTGAGAGACAGGACATCTGACACTGTGACATTAATTTCTGCCAATCTCAGCGAAAAGGAACTCTAGAAAAATCAGAAAGGGGACATATCTGTGGGTTTCTTACAGAATTTCGATCACTGCTACACAACTAGTTTTGCATCTTTAGAAGAGTCATTGGAATGTTCACACAATGGGTGACAAGGGATGAAATCACAGAATCAGTTAGGTTGGAAACCGTCCTTAGGATCATCGGATAATGTGTTCTATGTGCTTCCAGATGAGTCAGTTTTTGCAGAAACCTCAGCTACATTACTGACCTCCACTCTGTCACCTGCCACAAATTCCTGAAGGATGATGAGACACTTGCAAAACCACTCCAGATACCAGGAATGTGGACATTTTTAAGAGTTCAAGCTTTCATTTATGGTATCACTAGGAGAATGTGTTCAGATAACAAGAAAGTGTCTCCACAAACTTTTTGGCTACGAAGCTTTAAACTGCTGCCTACTGGGTAGGTAGTATTGGGACCCAAGTATTGGATTCAGACAATATTAAAAAAAATAAAGCCACCTTTGGCATCATGGATGGGAAAAACAACAACCAGTTGGCTGTGGCAGCCTTTCAGACAAGACTTGGGCAGGAAGCAACATGCTCAGGGTGGAAGTCAGGAACCAATTTGAAAGCAACTTGAAACAGGTCTCTCTAGGTCTCTCAACTGGGGAAGAACAGCTGTAGTAGTGTAGAGTAAAATTAAGTAAGCCACAAAGACCTACTAGTAAGCCTGGAAAAACTATACAGCAACTGAAAGCTGAAGGACTACTTTCTAGAGACATCCCCTAAAGCAAGTAGGTAGTTATCAGTAAAGTAGGGAGCAGCGTAACCTGAAGGTACATGATTTTAGGTCCCATTAGGCAATGAAGTCCTTTATACAGGAAAAAGTTTTACCAGCAGAAAAAACAGACTGGGGGGCAGGGAAAGATTCAGGAGTTTCATCAACTTGAAGATGACAAGCAGAAATTGTGACCCACACAATCTTAGTAGAAGCTATTTTAGCTCTAGGTGACACTCGACATCAACAGCTGAGGTTTAGATGTTCTCCTGCAGGATTGTGTATGTTTTGGCCAGCTAATGCTGTCTAGCACAATTCCTCATGCTGTTAATGTGAAATTTGCATTCCAGACAGAAGCCAAGTATGCTCCATGGGCAAGTACCACCCAGCACATATACCATGAGGTGTAACTATCTTCACCTAGCCCTTGAGTCTTGAGTTTGTTAACTGGTATTAGAAAAGGGACAGATTTCTCACAGACAAACAAGGAACTGAGGAGAAGGAAAAAACTGGGGAATGAAAAAGAGGTATGAAACACTGCCACAAACACTAGACTTGTTCCTCCCTTGACATCACTGGTTAACTCCTGTCAAGCCCACCTGCCAAATACAAAGTCCAAAGGACAGCAGACGTCTTAATTGTTATCTGGTGGCTAAAGCAACAGTGTCCATGGCTTCCAGAACATTCATCTCCCTTTCTATTTATTCTGGTGGGATTCTGAACCAATATTTTAGGTTAGATTATACACCTAGTGCCTGCACAAGGGGGAAGGCACTGACAGCAACTAGAATGCAATCAGGTCAGCCAAGGTATCCACAAGGTATCATGACATGAAATGGAATTCTGCAGTGGGATCAGTATAAACAGGCTCTCAAGAAGCCCAGATTTTTGGTAGAAAGTCTGGAACTGTATTAGTCCTCCAGCTGATGTGAAGGGTACGTCTCACTGCTAGAATCTCAACAGCTGTGCTGGTTACGGTGAGAGCTGCTTATAATGAGAGTTAGACTGCTTTTCAGACTTCCCTTAGGTTTAGTACATAAAGCACTAGAACCACAGACCTCTCTAATAGCGCATGAAAAGCAAGCTCACCGGTCTCGATCCTTTGTAGTGAAAACTGGAGGTCAAGAGATTTCATGTCAAATTGGTCAAAATCTGAAAAGAGGTAAACCCCTACCTATTCCTTTATTTCATCTCATTGAAAAGGGAATATGGCTGTACAGATAGCAAGGCACAATAAATGGTTCTTCAGTTTCAGCTTTCTACTCTTACAAATCCAAGCTCTGAAGTCAC
The DNA here is from genome assembly GCA_004320125.1 of Scolopax mira. Classification (NCBI taxonomy): domain Eukaryota; kingdom Metazoa; phylum Chordata; class Aves; order Charadriiformes; family Scolopacidae; genus Scolopax; species Scolopax mira. The sequence goes on along the minus strand of BJBW01001234.1, from coordinate 120,572 downwards.
AGCAAATCAAACTCTGGAACAGTTGTTTCAGCCAGACAACAGGCATTCCCTATGTGAGGGTGAGTAGATGGATTATTACAATACCAGAAAATGGGATTTGAAGGGCCTGCTGACACAGGGCATGAAGATGGACTTAGGATCAAGGAGATTACTAAAAGGATACCCGATGACCAATGGACTAAGCACGCTGGGTTATCACTGCACTGTCACACTGTGATCACTAAACTGTGGTCTTGTCTAATCTGGGCAAAGGAGAAATGAAAACTGGTGAAAACAAGCTGTCATGCTTGCTTGTCATGCACTGAGAGAGAGATTGTACCCCTAAGGCTACTCTGAAGGCAAAAATTTAACTTTTGCTTGAAAGGGAGCCTGTTTATACCTATTTTATGAGTGTAAACATTAATTAGGAACAGATCACATCTGTATTTTAAGGTTTCAAGTTACGTTAATAATCCCTCATCATATCCAGGCCTTCAAAAAACAGAGGGAGAAAGAGATTGAATGTTAAATTGCATCAATACTCAGCTACTGCATACACAGTTCTCTTGTACTTACTGCAGTACAGGAGTTTAACATAAAAGACTATTGTATTAGAGATCAGCTATTTCTGTAAACAGTCTTTGCGTATTGTTTTATAGAACTTCACTAGCTGAAAGTGCACGAGAAGCATTCAGATATTTGCTGATTCAAACAGTTTACAAATTAGACTAGACACAATGCAGTAAGGAAGAGATTAGAAATATGGAAGCAATGGGTGAGAGGATGAAAAGATTCATCAGTACCAGTTCACTAGTACTTTATATATAACACAAGGTATTTCTTTCTCATCTTTAAGGTCCCTTCCAACTCTAACAATTCTACCTGTAAAGTAGTAAGTTTTGACACTAAGTAGCCAGTGTAAAGAAAGAAAATAATATTATTATGGAGCTGGAAGAAGTTCACACCCTACACTGAATTTTACTAAGTTCAAAATAAATTAATACAGTTTCCTCTTTGAAGATGAGAAGAGACAATGCAAAGATGGAGGAGATGACTTGTAAATAAATGGATGGGTTTACAGGACAATCCTATACGTACCCTTTTTAGCAGCTACTGTTTTACTTGGAATTTTCTCTGTTTGTTTTGGGGCAAAAGATGATGAGAAAACAGGAGCAGAATCTTCTTCATCACTGTCCAATTTTGTCGTATCTACAGTCACAGAGTATGTTTAGAATAAGATGTGTTCACTGCATATTTTAAATCATTGTTATTAATTACAGTCAAAACTAATCTCAAAGAAGTGCTTCTGATACTACAGCGAGTCTATGTACGTATTGTGACTTTCTTATCTATGAAACAAGCTTTGTTTCTCTAAGGATCATAACGTCCTTCCTGTTTCCTCTTTCTAAATCTGGATATCCTTCTTGTATAACTACCATGTGAAGCTTATGTATACCACATAAACTCAATGTAACAGTTGCTATAAGATTAAATAGATCAATGAAAACAAGCTCACCATCATCTGTCTTCTGAGAATAAGATGAAAAAGAGAAGATGTTCCCATAATCTTGGCTTTTCTTGTCTTGAGATATTTTTCTACTTCCCAACAGGAAAATGAAATTATATGAGTTGCATTAACTGCGTACTGAAGTATGTAGACATTGTAATACCCGTATAAGATTAAATTCCTGTTTTAGCACTACAAAGCATTTACAGCATTTTTGTATATCCTTGCAGCAGCCAAACCCCTTAAACCACCTTTCATTCATGAGCTTCAGGCATTTAAAATTAACAGAATTACATTTTTTTCAGTAGTCCTGCATACCAGACTGGCATGAGATGGAAAACAGAGAATCTTACAAAATGCAGCTTAACAGAAGATATTACTGACAGTTTCCCATAATTTGGTAAATCGTGTTTATCTCTGCATAGGTCAATTGCAAGGCTGAGACAACACAGGCTTTAATTCCTCCCCAGAAATACCTAAATTTTATTTTACATGGCACATGTAGAGTAATAACAGGTTGGTGTTTCTCAGTTTTATTCAGACTTCTGCATTCAAAAAAATTATTAGTAAAGAAACACTGCTGAGTTACAGTACTTACTCTGGAGATGGCTTCGACTTGGCGGGTGAGAAGTCATATTCATCTTTTTCTAAACTGTCCGAGGGAACAAACTCATCCTCTCTGTCATTTGTAACTGGAGAGGATTTTACTTTTAGCTCATCCAAATCGTTATTATTGTTGGCATCATCATCATCATCGGCATCATCTTCTTCTTCTGAGAAGTCAAAAGTATACTTGGGCCTCTCAGCTAAAAAAGAGAAATCACATATACACACATTTCAAGAGAGTTGTTTATCTTAATACATAAATAAATTAAAGTGGAAGTCACTACACAAACCCTGCCTCAGACTGTGCAAGACAAAAGACTGAGAGAAAAGAAACTGGAAGAATAAATCGACATTAAAGTGTTACCAAACATCTAACACCACTTGTGGTTTGCTCAGATACCTTCAGAGAACAGCATTACGAAGGCATCATTGCATAAGTAATTTTAAGGAATGAAAATCCTTGAAGTTTTTTTGAATCTATCATTTTAACATTCTTCCTAATTAAGTGCTTGAAATATTCATCAACAATTTTGCAGGAAAAACCTGTGTGTTTTTCTTAAACTATCAAATATTTATATATTTTCCAAACTTTCAGTTTCTGATATTTTTGCTTTTCATGGAGAGTTTAAATTTTTTTGATAGATTTTTACTAGCCATTTGGGATTTGGCCCTTATTTGACAGTATAATTGCAAGATAGTAATTTTTTAAATGTTTGTAATAGTGTTATCTTGTATATTTCTTGTATACTTCACTAGTTTTGAGAGTAATTTCTATTCTAGTGTTTAGAATAAGGGAAAATATTTATGCACCAATTTACAAAATCTTTCATATCAACTCTTAAAGTCCTGATCTTGACAGTAAGAGTTTTTTCACTAATCGCATAACATAATCAACATAAAGCAAGGTATCTGTAGGAGATAAAGTCCTGAAGGAAGGTGATGGTCAAAGGAAAATGTAGGCTTGTAGTTAAAACTTTCAGTCACAATGCACAATTCACAAAAGTTTGAGTACCTGCAGCTCTCCTAAGAAGAGAGTCTCTTGGAATAATCACGGGCTCATTCTCTTCTAAATCACTTTCAGACTTGGATTCATCATCTGACCATGGGTTTCGTTTCTTCACTTTTTTTGCACTGGATTTTGTGGATGATGGTGTTCTTCTTACCCTAGTACCTACCACAAGTTAAAGCATTTATTATAGTCAGGGTAAAAAATATCTTCATCTTTTCTAATAATTTACGATGCATAAATTAAGCATAAATTTTTATCTTTAAAGTTCTCTGTTAAATGTTGTAAATTTTCTTCTCCTTCTGAAGAAAAACTTAATGTGATGAAATTGTTTCACACAGAACCTGACCTGCTGCTGCCAAACAAATTTATTTTATGCCTGCAAAACATAAAGGTCGCTGGAGTTTTCCAGGAAAACAATCAGTTTTCCATTAATTAAGGGAATGTGATCAGGAACAGTTATTGGAAAAATCCAATTAACATGGGAATCAGAAGATACCCTATTGGGGGTAACAATGAGGTCAGTCAATTGCAGGGCAAGCTCAGGTCAAGCTGGGCTAATTGGCTCTGGCTCAACACCGGCTGGGGTAGATTTGATCTGCATGTAGACAACTCAGTCATAACTGTACTCAATTAATCTATTCAGGTTGGATAATGCCCTGAATAATTAAAACCAGATTTTATCCCAGAAGAAGTATTTGCATAACCACTTTTTATTCCTTTTTAAAAAAAACCTCAGAGTTAAACCTTCTCTTCTGTCTTTAGCTTTCTCTTTTTTTGCTGCTGCCCCCCACTACTATGTATTTCTCAAACACTAATAATAAATTCCTACTGACAGAGGAAAAGGAAATTTAACATAGACGTTGGTTAGTCTGCCAAGCCATAACATGCTTAACTTTTAAAAAGTCAGAACGACTGAGTGTGCCAATAGGAAAATATACCTATTTAATCAAGTTTTACAATCTATACTATTACTCATACTAAACGTGACTGCGATATCCTTCAACACCAGAGACCATGTAAAACAGGAATTTCAGTTTGCAGAGAATTAGTCTAGTTATGTAAAAATAATCTATTTTTGTGCTCACAAAATCTATTTTGTACTCACACTCAAAGATTTAGACCCCCCAAAAAGTCAATGCAAAAAATGTAAGATCCAACATCCCCAGAAAAGCAGCTGACGTAACAGAAATTTCAGCAGAATACTTTCAAGTGTTTCCACACATTCTCTTTAGGTGGTAAGAAAATCAGATGAAATAGTGATCATTGTGATGTATTTCCCTTCTCACTGTGTTAAAAAACATATTTAATACCCAGGAAGTATACATAACTACGGTTAACTATGTGTAAGGATCTTACCAGGCTCCTTCTTCTCTCTCTTAGGTTTAGGGGTTTTAGTTGCTGTGGCTGATGTATTCAGTGAGTCATCCCCACCACCTTCAGCTGGCACACCACCAAATTCTTCATCAAATTCCATCTTTATTGCTAGAGAATCTGTTTCACCCTAAAAATATAAAAAAGTTGGCAAAAATAAAATAAATTACACCTTTATATTTCAAGATAAAATTGGAATTGTTCTGTAGAAGACAATAAATGAAAGTAGACTAGTATACTGATATTTGGTGGAACAGTCTTGTAAAGAAGAAATCTCAATAAAAACACCTGAACAGTAGGTAGTCACAAGAGGCTTGCAAATGTTCAAGAAATACAGTATTAACTTCTTCATGCATTAGGTCAGCAAAAAGAATAAATACAGCATTAATGAGGTTTAGTGGTTTGGATTTATGCTACCAGAGTAGAAAATATAGCAGTTAAATAATTAATATTCTAACTATAGCAACAGTTTGGTTTACCTTTTTCTTTTTCAGCAATTTCCTACTGGCATCAGCTTTCATGGCAGATGTAATCTGTGGAACTATTCTTCTGCCAAATGGTGATGGCATGGTCTCTTCCAACTGAAGTTTCTTCATCTTGGGTTTACCAACTTTGCCTTTTATTGGTTTGCCAACCATGCCAGCCAAAACATCTTCTCTTTCCTGTGCTTCTACTTTCTAACAAACAAAGAGGGGTGGAGAGGAAGAAGACATTCTTTTTTAATGATGACAAAGTGGAACATGGTGATTATTTAAGATGCATCTCCTTTTTGCATCAAGCGTAAGACTTCTCTTAATTCTTACTAGAATTGTAGCGCACTTGCCAGTAAAGGAAAATCAGCCACTCAATCTCGGTAAATTATTCATTATCCTATACAGTTAAAAACTACACTTTTATTCAAGATTAAATGAATATGAACTTTTGAACACTGATAGACTGTGTCCAATAGAAATAATACCTTTCTTTTATCAAGTTTCTATTTCTCCTCTGTGTGTCTGGGTACTGATGTAACTTTTCACTATTTCAGCACTTAGCAGCTCATTTCTAGTCATTTTAAGGCCCATTTTCCAGTCCTTTAATCAGCTTTTTTCATAATTTGAGCTGAAATACAGATATCCAAACAGAACACTTCCAATTGCAGCTGTACCACAAACACAGAGAGAAATAAAACAAATGTCTAATAAGATTCTGTCTCACTTCAAAAGGTTACATCAGCCCTTTTCAGGTAACATTGAAAGCTGAGGCTCAGCAAGCTATCCACTAATAGGACTTCACCGTTTCCCAGAGCTACTGATGAGGGAAAGTAAGAGTAAGCCCCTCATACAGTACTTATTATGGTCTACACATATCGTTCCTATGTGTAGAGCTTTGCATTTGACAATACTTATGGCCTCACAACCAATTAGAGCATGTAGAACTACTGTAATTATTAGTATTACCAGTTACTACTCCCATGTTCTTTTTATCATCTGAAAACAAATTTTCTCCTGGTAATTTTTCTTTTATCATCACTGACTTGAAAAAAATTCATTAAACTACACAGATGAAAGAGACAATCTCTGAGGAACACAACACGGAACACAAATACCCCATATTTCTTTCCCACTTATCACTATATTTGGAGGTCTATCTGCCTTTAATCCAAAATGTGATAACTGCTATTATTTTTTGCTTAAATTTTAATGCTTTTAATTAATGCAATTCATTTAAATTCAATATTTTTAGAAAGATGTGTAAAATAAAACATACTTCAAGCTCTTCAACAAAGGCTGCTAAATCTTCTTTCCAGAGATCTGAAGGAGATTTCCTTTTAAGATCATTTAGTTCTCTCTCCTAAAACATAAAAGTAGTATGTAGAATGTAAGTTCTGTATATATTCTGTAAGAATGTAATGTAAGTTACTAAGTTACAACTAAAGTGAAGTACTATCGAAACTGAACATTCACAATTAGACATATCAGTAATTACTATATTATTTTAGAACAAGCCTTCCATGATGTACCAACCTTTGAATCTCTCTGCTTAATTAATTCTTCTACTTTCTCTTTTGTGAGTGACCACAGGGACATGTTTAAGATATAGTTAAAGTCAGGGCCAGAAGTTGAGCCAGAAGCAGAGGAAGCATCATCATTTGGGTTCTGTGGGTCCTCCTCTTCTGCTGCCTAAAGTAAAATATTAACAAATATTAATAATCTTAGCTCTATGCATGAACTGTAACACTAGTCCAAAGCACCATCACAGAGTAGCAAGATGTACCCTTATGGACTCAATAACCTTAATGTTTTTCTGGACCTTTCCAAAAGGCCATCTTCCTGTGACCTTCTATAGTTGGATTATCTAATGATTTGATTTAAGAAAACAAGTCTGAACATGATGCTAGCCATAAGCCTCGTATGCTGTTGGCTACAGATACTGTCTCAGCTGTCTTGCAGGGTTGAGACTTTTCCCCTTTGGAGATATTTCTTTAGAAATGAGCACAGTCTCAGATAAAAACTGCTACCAAAGTCCTGAATGTACAAACTGTGGTTTGGAAGTGTATCAAAATTTCTCCTATAGTTTTGTTGCAAAATAAAATACATCACATTGAGTTAAAATACAGTAGCAAAAAGAAAAACCCAAAGCAAATCAAATGAGAAATGAAAGCAACTAGCGAATACAGTGGCAGTGGCAGAAAAGAGGTGACAGAAATTTGAAGTTACTTTTCAAAGTAGTTTCATCTACCCATAATAAAGCATGAAATTAAACTTGGCATGTATCTCTTTTGGAACAATCTAAACAATTCTTGGGTTTAAAAAAGCAAAAATAAATGTAGGTCAAGGTCAAATTTACTGAAGTAAATTCAAAAGTGATAGCTTTATAGTACTCATGTTTAGTTACAGAAAACTGATGAAGGATATATAAATAATTTTGCAATCATATGACAAATAAATAAGGGGAAAATCAGCTATATGTGTGGGGTAAATGATGCAGCACTTTATCAGCCACTCAGAAATCAAATTGCCAGTTTTCATTTGGGTACATTAAGAAATTAAATCCTCTGCATTCTCATTTTCAGACTGGTATTATCTAACTCTCTTCTAAGAATTATCTATAAATTATATTATGTGACAATATTTTTGTAAAAGTTTAATGCATTTTGAAAAATGTAAGCCCATAGGGAGTAACGAATAATCTTTTTTAAAAGTTGTGTTATAAACGAAGTTAGAATTGGAATAAATTAATATAATTTATTACATTAACAAAATCAAATACATCCAGAGATTTCATATTATTACCTTTTCCTGTGCTTCTTTCCAGCCTTTTACTGGATCAGATTCATAACCTCTCTGGACCAACATCTGAATCAAGTCTCTTTTTGATCTGTTCTCTACAAGATAGACATACCACCGGGGAAAAAAACAAAAGGAAAAAAATAATCAGTGTCATGAAAATAAATGTCTTATACGCAAGTACACTCTACTATATTTAAATAATTTCCAGCTTTAACCCCACTATTACCAATTCTAGCTTACACTCACCTATGGTAATTTTTCCTTGTATCTTCTCTAGAATGAAACGAGCTTGATTGTTAAGCTTGGTGGATTCTGCACCCAACATTCCCACAAGCCATTCCTTGCGTAAACTATAATAATGTAATCGCAAATCAAAGAACTCCTTCAAGATGTCTTGCACAGTTTCATACTTCTTTAAACATCCCATATGATCAAATAGCACCTATAAAATACACAAGAGGTGTAGAGAGAGAGTGCGTAACTCAACCTTTGTTAACCTTTTTGTACAAGTTTATTTCTATTGCACATACAGATGCACCATAGAAAACGAGCTATTTTGAAGACTGCGAACTCAAACCTTACTATGGAAGTACACAGCTGGATAGATTTTATTTTTATTCACAAGTAGATATAATATGAAATTTATGGCAAGATATTCAAACAGAAAGACAGTTATGTACAGAAATATGCCTGAATTCAGTGAATAACTCATTTTATCTAAATATTAAGGCACAAGTTTGGTAGTACCTAATGATTCACAACCATTTAACATAACAGTTGAAAAGCATCTCCAGTAATCCTTCAGTTCAGCTGTGAAATCTGCCACTTTTCAGCTGTGAAAATTGCCATCCTTCAAGTTCAATCATAAACAAAGCAAGAAATCATTTTTACATCCTAGGTGGAATCAATCCTGCCTGACTTCAGACACCTCCAGTTTAGACATTTATGGGTGAACTAATCACCCCAGGCGCCCTCTATAGTCAGCTGAAAGAAATAAGCCCCTCTAGAGGGCAATTGATCTAAAATACCTATTTGGGAGGTGGGTGAACAATGACTAGCTTGCATACCTTTTTAAGATGCTTACACTAGGGCAGATTAATTCCTACACATTTCAGGAGGCAAAAAAATGCAGGAATAAGCTATAGAACATTTTGTAATCTGTTAAACATTATTTTGAAGACAGATTCTCACAGTAGTTCATATGGATGTTTAAACATCTCAGAAATACTATCACCTTGATTTGGTAGATTCGCTTTTCAAGTACAATCTACAAAATGACTTAAGCAAGGCCATTTTCCTCCTCCAATGCTATGGTCTTTAATTTATTTTTAACCTATTTTCACATAGCTTTTGATTTATACAATAATAGCAAGAGTAATGGCATATTTGCTTTGTGATAATATCTGAAACTAGAATCTGACATAAAAAAAATAACAGAAACACATTCTCTGTAAAGACAGGTCGTTTGGAAATATACTGGCAGAAACTATCTTACAATTCAAATCCCTCCCATAATAGACAAACATGTATATTTACCCATATTCTTACTCTCATCTTGTTATAAGCAGGATAAATTAAATGAGTCATTTACATCACTATTTTGTCTTCAGCACCTTAAAAAAAAAGTGTTTTCTATACCTTCCAACCTAAAATGTTGGTGGAAACATTAGATCATTTAACTCCTATTAGAGAAGTAATAGTCCTGCATAAAGTGCAATTTTGAAAATGTAACTTGTCTCATGTTTAAAACTCAAATGTAATTATAATATGGCAGAAAGTACTTTGTATGATCTACTTTAGCCACTTTTGGTTAGCTGCACAGGAAATTTTCAGTTACAGGCAACTAACTTCTCTGAGCCTGTCTAGTTTGGTTTGAAAGATTCATCAGGACTAAAATGATCCATATTGCCTTAATATTTGTCACCACTACAATTTTCTACTATTTAAACAATTTCAAATACACAATATACTGTTCCATGCCAAGTACCAAAGTAAACCACAAAAACATTTGAGTTTACAAGCAACAGTGAGGATTCTGATAGTCAAACATGAAAAAGTTACCATGGAATTACAAGTAAGACTTGTTTGAAGCTTAAAGACTTTGTGCAATCCAGCAGCTTCTGCCTGTGCAAGTTTTTCTTCTGTCATCTTCACAACAAATTTCACAGTTGTATCAGTGTGGTATTCCTTATAGTCAGAAATTAACGCTGGAGTTTTTTCAGTCCCGTTCAACATAGGTTCTAGAACCTGTTCTTTGTATACCTATTAAAAATATGGTAACCAGAAACACTTCTTAAAATCCTGAATTCCTTAAACCAACTGAACAACATAAGATTTCAAGTCTTTGAACATTACGTATGATACCAGTTTACAATTTACAGAACAAGTATAACCTGCAAAATGACTGGCAAAATAACCTGGCCAAGACTAGCGCAAGAGGCATCTAACAAGGACAGAAAAGTCTACTCAAAAGAAAAAGGAGATTAAATATTAATTCAGCAGGAGAAGCAGGTATTCTTTGTAGTATGGACAGTAGATGGCCTAAGTAGAAAATCATCTTCTACAAAGGGACACAATAGAATGAAACCATGTTCTCTTCCATGTGTGTATAATCATTAGAAATTGTGTTAAAAGTTCATCTGGATGTAGGATTAAATAAATTAATAATGAACTTTTCATTGGTTTGGGGTTTTATGTAAATATATTCAATTGTTACTTACCTGGGTCCACGTCCTTACAGGAAGCTCAGTAATTTCTACTGTGTTCCTGTCCACCACGAATATTTCACCACTGACTACATACTGGTTTTGACCAAGTTCCTGAATGGTTCCTTTGAAGTTTTTGTAGTTTGGGAGCTGAAATAGCAAAAAACAGCAAAGTGGTAATAACCTTTATAATAAACCAACAGACAAATGTTTGTTTCTCATACACCATACAGCTATCACTTTACATGGCACTAATCCATCAACCAGCCTCTCATGCCTGTGAAAATCCTAAATTATAAGAAAAATGCTACAGAAAAAAAAAGAATACACACATGCAAGTGACAGGAGCAAGTATATTATCTTCTATGGAGTAGATAAATGATCAAGAAGAAGCCAGTGGTGGTAGGTTTTTTGTTTGGTTTGGTTGTGGGGCTTTTTTTGGTTTTTTTGGGTTTTTTTCTGTTTTAAAGAAAACTGCAAGCACGGATAAGGCATGACAGAAAGCAGATTAATACCCCAGTCTCACAATAATTTCACAGAAGTAGTGCTATCTTCCCTAGCCATTTTTTCATTCTTGTGCTGTTTGGCAAAGATAGTGGAACCCATCCAGTTCAGAAGGTAACTAACAGGGTGGGGATTTTTTTTTCTTTTTTTTTAACTGAATTGATTCCCTTATCCATCTCACCATGCAGCCACAAACACATACCAGCATACAGAAAGGAGCTAGATGGAGGCAGAAGTGCCTCTTGCAACCACAGTGAAGCTTCAATTGACTGTGAGACTACACAGAAGGCCTAGGAGTCCTAAAGGAAGGGCAATGGATTGTGTTAATTAAAAAAAAAATATCTAGTCATTTTTCCCAAGAATTTGCAAAAGGAAATTCACTGTCATGAAAATTGATGCTGCACACTCAGTGAACTGAGATCTAAGTAGAGAAGCAGCGATGTTTCTGCTTCTATGATTTGGTAAACACAGCAAAGTAGCAATATCCATCAGTTGTAAAGTAAAGATTACATTATCTGTATTTCATCTGTTTCAGAGTTCACACAGGTATTCTTTCTGTCCAATTTTTTTCAAGTATATACTTCTGAGACTTCTTATAAAATTTTAAATAAAAGAACAGACGCTAGATGCAGTTCAGAAGCTGATCATGTTCTTGAATAGTGACAATATCTTCTCCTATTCTTACAGATATATCAAAGAGAGAACAATGTAGACAAGACAGAGGAAATGTTACATTTGGCTGAAGGTAAGTAGTAGTACCTATAAAAAGGAAAAAATGGTACATTTTATTCTACTGTGATGTTGTAACTACCCTCCCTGTAAGACTTGCAACTGTGAAGGCTTACAGTCAGCAGACTGAAGAAAAAGTCATCTGAAATAACTGTAAAAATACAAATCACAATGTTTTTTGTTCAAGGTAAACCTCCCCAGCCTCATCCCAACAGTCAAGGAAAGCTCCTAAACAAAATTACTGGGACAATCCAACTCAGATGTTCCAACAATCAAGCATTTCTGGAGTGATATGAACTCATTTTGTAAATATAAAATAAGTTTTGTTCAGCAAACATATAAAATACCATTATATAGTATAATTTTTACCATTGGGTGGGGATCTAAGCCATCCAGCATTCGTCTGACATTGTTTACAATCTCTCTGGTATCGTAGTTTGGAAGTTTGCAAGCCCATCCGGTACCAATTCCTTCAGCTCCATTTACTAAAACCATAGGAATGATGGGAATGTACCATTCAGGCTCCACGCGTTGGTTGTCATCATAAAGGAATTTAAGCAAGTTGTCATCTACTGATGGAAAAAGCAGCCTTGCTAAAGGGCTTTAAAAAAGAAAAAGAAGAAAACTGTTTAACTAGAGTCCAGTAAGTAAAGTAGGTAGTGCTTTAACAGTCCATGGGTCCAGGTATGATCTATTTGCATATTTTCCTTGTATCTGCCTTTCACTTTGTCGTTCTAAAGCTGAAAATACAACCTGCATACCTCCTGAGAAAAAGAATGTTCTTCCCAATGGAAGAGTGTGTTCATAACAGATGATGATTGTTTCCTTCACAATAACACATGTACACAAGCAACTAGTAATTGATGACATTTAACATCTACAAAAATATCATTCTTTGAAGCATTCAAAACGCACAGTTCAATGTGACAGTAGGTCACCTAGTAATTATGCAACACAGCATGCAAATAGTTGCAAAACTTTGTTGCTTAGTTGTAGGCCCATCAGTCTCTGAAAATAATACAGTGGTTTTACTGGTGATTCCTTTTGCTCATCTAGAACATTGTCCTGGGTGAATACAATTTTCAGCATCTCATGCAAAAAGGAAAATGTACAAAACTGAGTTTCTATAGAAAGAACATATAAGAGAAAGGGAATTAAGACCCAATATTTGCATATAAAGCTTACAATTAGAAGAAGAAACTACAAGAAATTTTAGGCAATACACCACACTCAAATTAGGAAATAAAAGAAGTAAGGTAACACATTAAAATACTATAATCTACATAAAAAACCACATTCTAACACTCTGCATATCAAATTGAACTTCAAAATATTAGCTGTAAAAAATCAGCACCGTTAAATTAGATCTTTATTATTAATTATATGTGTGTGTAATTAATTGTATGTGTGATTTAGCTTGATATGAAGAAACTTGTCCAAAAGGAAAAGAATCCATCTCAACTATGTTGAATTGCAGGACTTATCCCCAGGTAGCAATAAACTTTCTATTGTGAAAACAAGTAAATTTCACACTGAACAGGGAACTGAAAGCTACTTCTGCAAGAAGTCACAATTTAAGTAACTAATCTGAGTGGTCTACATTTTCAGTCTTCAGCCTTTTGACTCAAAGTTTTAATTCCTTAAAAGCTACAATTCCCACAGCATTTCTATGCATGGAAAATCAAGCAAAAAATCCATGTGCAAAACCACACTTATAGATGTAAAGCAGAATTTGAGCTCCTATCAAAATATTCCAATCTTCCCCCATTCCTCTCCCTCAAATAAAATTGTAGTGTTGTGAAAGGATTAGTTTCATAACAAGGTTTTTTAAAAACGTTTAAATGTGTTTAACTCTACATTTGTGTTTACCTTAACATGGTGAAAATATAACGAGGGCTGGCAGCATCCTTTCCACCATGAAGCCTGGTACCAAACTGACCAATAGGTTGTAGCAGATTAACATTGTTACTGCCAACAAAGTTCTGAGCCAAGTTGACAATAGTCATCATTAATGCTTGCTGCAAGAAAATACATATTCATAGTAGTAAGTATAAGAAAAGATAGTCTTTCCTAACCAGCCAATAAAATATATTGTAAGACTAACTTGAATTCTATTTCAAAAAAGTAGTCTCCCTGAGAAGGAATGTTGTGAACCTATTACAAGAGCTGCGGGCAAAATATAAGGCTTCCTCTTCCACAGCCATATTGTTTTTCTGATTTAAGTGTCCTTACAGTCTCTGCTTATATAAACCACTGAGCTTCTCCATTTATTCTAAAACACGTCTCTGAAAGAATGGAAGGGGCACAAATTGACTGCACTTATTACTGCACAAACTCATTGCTTTTTAAAGGCTTTGTTCCAACACTGTATCGAGTTTTTGAAAAACAGTATCGCTTTTTCTTACCTTAAAAGACTGTATTTCGTTTGTAAGACAAAAGTTGTCCTAGTACTTAGTTCATGTATTTCAACGATTTGAGAAGCTAAAAGTTACCTAGGTAATCAGTTATCTACTATTTTAGCACAACCCACAACTATTTGGGATACCACTGTGCACAAAGACTTAAAAGAATGTATACACGCTCTCTTATTAAGCTACATACCGTTTGGTTCATTTTATTTAAAAGTAAATCTGTGATTAGTAAACTTAGCCTTATAGTCAATAGGTTTGCAATTTCACTACAGGAAATATTTACCTAAGATTTTATATAGCCTAAAAATCTTCACAGCTTTACCATTCTTCATACTTACCTCCCCATGGTGATAAGCTGACATTTCAGCAACAGAACCAGCCAGCTGAGCAACCTTTACTTCCCGTTTATCATTTCTCTTAAAGCAAGTGAATAAAACTTTGCGTTGCCCTGGTTTTAAACCTGTTAAGAAGAATATCCCATTTTCAACCCAAACACAAGCATATGCTTTTAAGTAATAATCTTATTTTGCCTTATTATAATTTCTAATCTCTCAAAAGAAGCCTAACCATTAAATGGAAACAAATTCAAACTGTAATATTAACAAAATAACAAATTAATATCTCAGTCCTTTTAAAAAATTAGAAATATTTTACTAAACTGAAAAAATTACCAGTAAATTGGAAACATAACCCTTTTAGCCAATCATTACAACGCAGCATGCAATACATTATTTTAATAAACAGCAGCTTTATCCTAAATGTACAATTTCCACAAGCCAAGAGCTTCCAGTCTACTCAGAAAAATATTTTTCCTAAGAATATCAACACAAATTCAGCAGTGAAAACTGTAACTGTCACTTACATGTATTTTAAAGCACTCTGAACTTTTAATTTTTGAGTGAAATTCTCAAATACTCACTAAAATGCAACAAAATATGTTACTTGTTTTAGATCCCATTTAGATCTTTTTGAGATTTAAGAAAGAAGCTGGTCTTTTAGATCTTCTGATTTAATTTATTGTTTAGGCACACTTTAAGGGTGTGCAAGAGATTGCACTGTTTTTTTTATGCCTGTTATCTAGAACTGATAACCAGTTCTAAATCATACTTACTGTGTTTTAATTCAGTGTTTTAATTCACATACCTTTCTGAAATGCACCAAAATATTGCTATGTTACCACTACTAACCTGGGTCAAACATAAGAGCAAAAATTGGGGAAAAAAAAAAAGAAAGACATTGACGCCAATCTCCATTTAATTTAAATATGTAACAGACAATTTTTTTTACAATGGCCTGCATCATATTTGTCTACCAAAAATCTATTGACTATAACAGACTTAGAGGATTTCCTTTATGTGGGGAGAATCTCCAAGGAGAAAGAGTGGTAACTAGTAACTGTGAAGAGATACGCAAAATGTTCTTCCTCTATTTTTTTTAAGATTTGCCACCAGACTACACTATTATATATCACCTGATGATAGTGAAGAACAAAAACCATCACTAGAGTACTACCTGCTGAACAGTTCACACATCCATGCCCAGAATGCAGAATTACAGGCAAAGTTGGCAGAAACACTGATAGCATATAAAATATTATATGTATAATATACTGTACATACTATGTATGTGTAGTGCTATATATATGTGTAACATTGATAGCAATTATATACAATATGTATATGATATAGACATACATTATATTACATATATACACACATACATAAACATGCAAATATAAATAAATAAATATGTTCCCTTCTCATTTTATTGTACCTCTGTAGACACAATTTTTGAGAACTTCAATTCAAATGAACAGTTATCTACTGCAAGTTCATTCTTTAAGTTTCAGCAAAACCATTCTGGTGTTTATGAGAAAGCAGGTAGGGTAGAGTATGTTACCAAAAAAAAGACCTCTTGAAACATGTATAAACATATATATATATATATATATGCTTATATATATATAGTGAATCTTCCTCCAGAGCAGTAAACTACAAAATGCTTGCATTGAGACTACCAGTACCCAATTACGGGATGAAGTGAATCTGGAGAAGCTGAAATAGTGACTGACATTCTTTGATTCCCTAGAGACGTATCTACACACCTAATCCAGCCTCATTCTGCAGCAGAGCTGGAAATCCACCTTCCTACCAGGAAGATACTACCCCTTTCCACCTGTGAACTATTCCTCTTTCTCAAGTGAAATATAAAAAGCTCTTGCTGCATGTATATTGTGGTATAGGTCTCAAGACTGGCCACCTCCACTATAAAAAATGTACTGGAAAGTGGAGATAAACATGGGTGGTTTTTTTTCCTCCCTAGGAAATCTCAACGTCTTTTTTTCTGTAGAAATTCCTGCTCATGCTGTCTGCAGACACTTTTACAAATGAAGCTGTAGTGTAGTAAGCTGCTTCTTTCAATGGTCATGCTATTGCAAGGGTAGTTAGCAAACCACATCGACAGAAGCCTAGCAAGATTACAGGAAAAGTCA
This sequence comes from Scolopax mira, assembly GCA_004320125.1. Classification (NCBI taxonomy): domain Eukaryota; kingdom Metazoa; phylum Chordata; class Aves; order Charadriiformes; family Scolopacidae; genus Scolopax; species Scolopax mira. Next base: position 103,988 of record BJBW01001234.1, on the reverse strand, counting down.
GTAACCACTAAAATGCTGCCTGTAGTATAAGACTGAAAGGAGAAAAACATCTGCACTCAGCTGCTGACTTGAATTTTAATTATTAGAAGCACTTTAAAAGACTTGCTTTCTCTGATGGTTTGACTAGAAACAAAGCAGTTGTATGCTCTAGGGAATAAGCCTGGTTAAGTAAGAAGGCTGAATAGCAACAGATTAAACTTCCTCACAGAAAAAACACAGCAATTCCTTAGCATATAAATGATAATAAACAAAAATATAAAAGTTCTTTGATTCTCTACCTGAATGAATTGATTTCCAATACAAATCAGAGGTCTTAAAACTAAGAATAAAGAGGAATGTTCCGACAAATCATAATGAATTATCAGCTTACCATCAACAAGGGAAGGAATAGATCTCTCATTGTCTGAATTTGAGAAAAGGATCAACTCCTTGTTAATGAAGTCATTGTAAGTCAAATGTTTTGTTGCTGTACCATATAAAAATTGCTGAAAAAAACCACACAAATTATTCATTCGATACAAAAACTCATTTAAATCTCACCCACCAGATTTATTACTATTATTTAGGACTCACCTCAGGAAGGCCATGTAGCCGACGCTGTCGCCTGTCCTCCATAAAGTTTGTTAACCATTCTTTTCGGTCATCAATCTTCTTTTTACTGAAGGCCTGAAAAGATTCCAAGTACACTAAATTATCAGTATATATATGTTTGTGTAAATGTATGTTACTTTAGATGGAATGTTAAGCGTACTACACTATCTGATCAAGCATTCAATAATATTTATTTGGACAAAATAATCCATATAACTGATGTTTACTTTTAAGCAGACACAAGGGTTTTAGAACTGACAGATCTCTCACTGATCATATTTTAAATTTTTATTAATTTCCAAAAAATTGCTACACTTTAGACAAATCTTATAATTCTTATTCCTCTCTTAACATCGAAGTTGTCCTTTGATGTTGTCCACAAGTTAAAAGGTGTTGGGATCTTTCTCCAAATGATTTTAAAGGCTGAGTTCATCGTTTAGACTGAACTATAACAAGCTGCCATCAAGAAAACTAACTGAAGGTATTAGGAAAAATAAAACTCCCCTCTTCTTGTCCTTTCCATGCCCTCTTTGCTTTGTCAGGTCCAGAATGCCACTAATTAGTAGCTGTTCCTGAGTGCTTGTCCCTAGTCTCCTGAAGAAAATCAACAGCTTGACAGCATGAAAAGGCTAAGCCATAGTTTAGGCTGGCTGACTGAGGGCCTTAGTCTTCATGATGACAAGGCATCAGTTTAAAGCAAGTAATAATCACTACAAAAAGACACGGGAATGTTCTGAAAGACTTTGTCCTGTTACAGAAACAGAGTTCCCCTCCACTGAGCTGCTTCTCCAGAAGACTAAAAGAAGAATACATAAAAACCGAGTATTTGGTTTAAGCAAAATTACAACTACTTTGGGAAAACTGTGAGTTGTTGAAGTTCTGCTTTTTTTTCCTCAGGGAATAACATATAAAGACTCCACTATGTCCTGATTTCAATGACTCTCCTGTAAAAAAAGTCATCGGTGCTATCTTTTATAAAGGACTCTAATGGAGCATTCCAAAAGAGCTCTATGAGTAGTTTCAATTCCTTAAAGACCACAATTTTACACAATAAGTAGTAAACCTTAGTAACGTACTCTCTGAGAAACAGACTAGGTGATATCACCCTGTTTTGCATCATTTTGAATTCACATATGGAGAACAAGTGCATGAATTCAAGTATGCCACGCTGATATATCTTCAATGAATAAATAATAAATACCTGATCTTATTTGCTCAGAAACAAAAGTAGATGTAAAATATCATTTGTTTAGGTTCTATTGCCTTAGTTGGAGTACTCCTTTGAGTGTTCTGTCTTTAAAAGCAAGTCTAAACGTAATGTTTCTTGATATACACTCCACACAAAATAGATCAGAGATACTAAGCATAAGGTAGAACTGATTCTGTAAGGCGGATAAAGCCTTTATTCCAAAATTTAAAATCTTTTCTAAAAGCTTCTTTCTCTTCCAAAAGTATTTTTGTCAGTAACTCCAAAAAAAAAAAAAAGACAACCACTCACCCCTGTTAGAGCTTCTTCAACTACCATTTTCAATAGAAAATGGAAACTAAAATGAATTATATAGATCTTTTATAAATTCTTACCAGTGTAATGGCAGCATCATCTTCAGGACCAGCATATCGAAATAAGATCCGATGTCTTTCCATGTCAGCAAAATATTCCTTTGCTTCTTTAGCAGTGCTGGTACCCAAACCTGTACAATAAAAAGAAATGGTTACTCCATATTGAAAATTTAAGTTTTATTATTTTACCCCTTTTATTTTACTGGGAATATAATTATAAAATCATTACAGAAGATACTGTCATGAAAACAGCTGCAAATAATAATTTATAGTGCCCACTTATTATGCGTTTTTAGATCCATGAGGTTCACTTATTTCTTTTTAAACCAACCTTTGTAGTATTTTATCTTCCATGCTTTATGATTCTCCATATGTTTCTTCCACTCATCAAATTCAGGAATACTATAGAATGAAAGTTCTTGCTTATTTTTGCTTGCCTTTAAAAAAAAAAAAACACCCAATCAACTTTTCTGTTGCACTTTAAGTAACAAATAAAATCTCATTAATAGGACCCATACCTTTACAATAGGAGTGATGAATTCCTCAAGAAAACCGTGTTTTAACAGTGACGGCCAATTGTGATGAATAAAATTGATCAATAAGCCTTTTATGTGAGATCCATCCTGATCCTAAATCAGAACATGAAAACATGAGGCAGTCTTATAAAACGACAGATCCCACAAAACCACCAAAAAACCCACCTGCTGGCCTGGATACATAAAAACATCTGTTGACACAAAACATAGAAGGGAACAGTTACTTTTAGCTTGGATTCCAAACTGGACCTGGGCATAAAATAGCCAACTGTGAATGGCACTATCCCTGAGCTAATAATAAGCTCTTCCAAGCCAAGAGCACAGTTGCAGCTCAAAAGTTTCTTTGCCTTTAGCATGTTTTCTCTGAGAGACACATAGCTCTCTCACACACCATGGAGCTGAAGAAAGCCAAGTTGGGCCCACAGTTCTCGTTGGTGTTAGGATGCTTGATAGTTCAACCTCTCAGGGAAAGAAATAACAGAGCTTCATAAATATTCAAAGCATAGGATTCCTATTCTGAACAACAGACACACACTTCATGAGATTATCTAAAAATAATTGCTTGTGTTCTTGTCTTTCACAGACTTTCTAGCATTACTATATCATCTACTGTTTCATTTTGTTCTTACTTTCAACATATTTTTTACTTATCAAAAGCATTCTTGTTCATACTACTTTGGTATCTCTGCTATAGTGCAGCAAAGCTCAGTTGTTCATTTGGAGTAACCAAAACAACATATAGATAAATTATTCCCATAAAGAACCCTCACGCATTAGGGATTTCCTCTGAATACATCCATATTGTCGTAAGACAGAGGTAGGTTAAAATGCACAAAAAAAGTAACCTACCAAATTGCAGCAAAACACTTTTTAACAAGCTCTGTATATTAAAACCTGTGAATTTCAGACTAACCTGATCTGTCATGATCATAATTTTTCCATATCTCAAACTTTTCAGAGATTCTGGATCTTCATAGCTTTTCTTGTATTGCAGTCCAACGATTTTGATGATGTTGTTGATTTCTGCATTTTCCATAATCTGTATTAAAAAAGTTATCATTGCACTCAGTATAAGCAGATATTTAGAAATATCCCAATCTTTTTTAGGTGAGCTTTATCACTACTTTTTCAATGCACCCCTACTTCAACTTCATAACCTTTTACTCCCAGGCCCTCTGCAGCCTTCACACTTCTAAATATTTCTTCTGTACATGCAAATTCTCAAGTCTGCATGACTTCCTTTCTCCTCTACAGCCAGACCTCTTTGGGTCCAGTAGGCAGGGAGAAAAGTACACATAACAAGAGCTCATCTCACAAAGCTGCCCTCTCTTTCCACTATTTCTGTGGGCATCTGCAACAGAACTCTTATTATAGACAAAGTATGGAGGGCAACAGAAGTAGTGTGATGGGTTAATGCTGCTTCTACTGCCTCACACTGGGAGTCAATGAAATCACATGACAACACAGACAATATAACTTTTTTGGGTTTTTTAAGTAATCATGTAAAATGTTAATATGAGTCCTACCAGAATTTCCTTGGACTTGTGAAGGAATGAACTTTATCATTACAGTACTGTACTACTACACTTAATATTTCCAGGCTTTAAACTAGCTGCTACTTTATGAAATCCCAGGCACAAGATTTTAATGAAAAAGTAAAAATTAAAATATGAAGATGTAACTCTAAACATCAAAAAAATCCATTTTTCAGCTAAAAGGAGACGACAAGACCACTTACTTGTTTGTGAGAAGCTTCTCGAACATTGAGAATTTTACCCCTGAGTGGGAATACTCCGTATCTGTCTCTACCAATAACACCTAAGCCAGAGACTGCCAAAGATTTGGCAGAGTCCCCTTCTGTTAATATTAACGTGCAGTCCAAGGAATGTTTCCCACCTGTAGTCCAGGAAAAAGCAGAAGCAAGGCAAAAAACCAGAAAGCGTAACTTTTAAATTCATATAACAGAAATACAATTAAATATTCTTCCTACTCTACATCAGATAATTTAAATAGGCTGAATTTCTATTTTTAGGGCTGTCCCTCCACACTAAAACTACACAAGAACAAGTATCCTTGCTGTTAGTAATATACTATGGATTACTATGGACAAGGAGCAAAATAGACAAAAAGGGATGCAATGCTGGGGCATCGTATATAATGGTCCCTACACACCTGCACACAAAGAAGGACAGATTGCTTCTGCACCTTTACCATTTCATTTTTCTCCCTGTAAATTTCTTACATGCATACATTAAGTATGTCAGAGTTATATACAGGAGTTATTTCCCATTCTGCACTTCCCCTTTTCTCACAGTATATTTTTAGAAGTAAATTATTAAATTGCATTTTTGGGGGTTGTTTTTTTATTGTCTATCGGCTGAAGTTAGTCAACTGAAAAGAAAGACTTGACAGAAAAGCTCAAAAGATCAGAACATTTGCACACATTATATAGCATCCAAGAAACAAATCTTTACTAATAGTGCAGTCTTGATTCTACAAGACATTTCAGTGTCTCTGTGTCCAGTGTGCTCAAAGCTGGTATGACATGTATATTCTGTTCATTGCAATTGGAATAATTGATGTTCTAAATAAAAACCAAGTTCAAAAAAAGGAACCCACTCCTTTCCAAGCATGCAAATGCTCATTGAGCAGTTTTGTTATTTTGTCAAGGCCAACTGATAGGAAAGACTGCAAAAAACTTCAATCTGGTTGAGACTCACCTACTGTTAATAAGAAGTTTTGAATATACATTGGCATTTAAAATAGATGCTTTGATTTGTCTTTACCTGGTAGGTAAAACAACTCTGCATTTCCTGTTACACAGAATTTATATTCAAATCTTTCATCTTTTTAATCAGTCATATGGCTTAATATAATGTAAATTAGGCAGTTATTCCCACTGTATCAAAATGTGTCAATAGCTACCATGCTATCAGCAAGGTGGAATGCAAATACCAAGAAAAGTACTAGTCTGATGTTTTAGAATATATGAGAGCCTTCTTTTCTTTTTTTCTAAATGAACTGCAGAAAACACATCCGAGTATCACTCAGAAGCACTTTCTTCTGGAATGGATGCAAACATTTGCATTTCCATTTCCATGAAATTAATTGCTATATACTGGGTATTTTCCTGAACACAGCTCTAAAGAACTCAAAGAGAAAACTACATGAACTGGCATGTTCAAAGAATGCTTCTATGCTTCATCAGATTTAGTAATCTAGCTACTCCTTACAATCCTATATTCTTGGTTCTTTATTTTTTCTTTAATTTCTCCCTCTTCTCCACCAACAAGCCATACACCTAAGTATACTTCACTAAGATCTTAAGAAAGCAAGAAAGATCAGGTACAGGACTCATTCTTTTCAGTGGGGGAGCAAATCTGCAGCAAGTACATCACTAAACAGATATATCTATTGCTATTCTTAAGTATTAACCAACATAAATTTAAAAATTCAGTGGTACCTGGCAATCAAGAAACCTGTGGATGCTGGACCTCAGTTACAAATTCACCCTTGAAGTAAAATTAAATTATAAAAACCACAAGAAGAATTAAAGTCAGAGGGGTCTTTGGTCAGACACTATTGCCTCCCAGCTACACTGACTGCTTCAATTCAACAGCTACTAGCACCTGCTATTAGAAACCAAAGCCAACCCTGTTCCCTCATCTGATTTGAGGTGCTTATGAAAATATAGCTCCTGCAAACCCTACAAATATTTTTTTGTCGTGAAATACAACTACATCAATTAAGTCTACTGTGTTTTGCTGCCAGATTACAGATATCCTCTGTGTTACATGTATGAATGTCCTGAAACAATCTTCCTGAAACTGTATCTTCACGTATCAGTAAAACATTTTCTTCAGTTTATGGAGAGGTCTGAAATTCTCTTGAAAAAACTATTTGTAACTGTGTAACTCTTCATGATACGTTTAGTCATGTGCACATTCATAGCAAACATTGATATAGCAAAGAGTTGAATTTTTTGGACCTAGAAGTAGTGACCATCATCTCTCACACACAGAAACAGCACATAGAGTCCTTAATTCACCTCATCCTGAGAATCCTCAATCATTTCTATTAAGATACCAAAGACAGCAATAAATAGTTCCACAGTGTTTTGTCTGTGTACTCATTAAAGAATTTCCATGGCACCAGACCTTACTTTTCCACTTATGGTAAGAAATATCAAGATTTTCTTACGGTAAGAAACATAAGATTTAGTTTGTGCAGTCACCAACTAAAGTTCATTGAGACAATTTCTCAAGAGTAGAGCAACCAACACGCACTCAGGCACACTAAAGAAGTCACTGTTCTATATCATCTTCTGACTTCCCTTTCTCAATGAAACCAGCTTTTTATTGAGGTCAGAGATCCTGATTACAGTATTAGCTTAGTCCTTGTGCAAAAAGAACAAAAAAATCCTATTGATTTTCAACAGTAAACGTAAGATCCATGTGGCACCATCAGTCTTTAAAAAGAAAGGACTAAATATTACTGTATTACAAAATATATTACTTGTGATCCGCCAATTTAAAACATCTCTGCCAGTATATATAACACTTCTGCAAGTCAAGTGTGAATAGGGCAACACACATCAGAAACCAAATGCATCTCTGCCTTCCTGTGTGTCCATCCCAAATGTGCAATGCCTTTAGTGTAAGAAATCTAGCGTGTTTCAGACCTTCAATAAACCAATACCTGGGTAAGCCTCATTGGGAGATGTAGAGTTCCTGGTCCCCATATAAGAATAACTAGGCAGCATACCTGGGTAACAGGGATCCAAGCCATGCAAAACTTTTAAGCATCCATGTTGAACCCAAATGAATCCTACATGCCGCTTTTGTTGAGAAAGTTTCAGGGTGAAAGGCAATATGATAACTTACTAGCTCCCCTGTTAAGAGTTTTTTCCTTCCCCTCACTCACAGTGAAAAAAACAGTAAGAAGTGATTTTGAAGCCTGGTCTCCAAAGCAGAGACTTAAAAAAAACCCAAAACCCTATGAAGAAATTGTCGGTCATGATGTTATTTATGAGCACTAGGCCGGATATCCAGAAAAACACAGCATTTCTTTAACCACATGATCTTCTAGGCATAGAGAAAAAAGAACATGCATCTGACTAGGGAATACAAATTCCACAATCAAAACAGGAGTTAAAGGAGACATGACATCAACTTTTGAGGCAAACTATGACATCTGAATAACTGGAAAAGTAATAAAATACTGAAGAAAACTCATTTTAAAAAAATAATAACCTGAGGCCAAGGAATCAAAAAGAAAGGAAGAAAAAGTAAACAGAACTAATCATCTCATGAAGTCATCTTTGCTTTGAACACTTGAACTTAAAAAAAAAGCTTCTTTACCAGTCTTAAACACTTTTACCTACTTGATCCATCCATGTACTTCATTGTAATTTTTTCTATCTTTGCTTAACGTAAGGATGTATTAAAAATCAACTAACATTAACACAGACTGTCAACATTTCAAGCATATGTGCTCCTCAAGTAACTCAAGGATAACTCCCATCCCATTGCTATTGGTCAAAGATGGCCAGCTGATCCTGATTCCTATTTGGGCTAGGAAGAAAGCCAGCAGAGATTGCCAGTTTGCCCTATATTCCCAGACAGGAACCTATTGGCATTTAAAGTCTCATGAAAAAAGTATCTTGAATCATTCCCTCAGGTCTGCTCACTATGTGATCTACTTCCTATAGCTTGTGAGAAAGGTCAAGAAGACTCATCACCTCCAAAATAGAACATTGGTAACACTATTTAGCTGGAAACGACAATTAGAAAATACACACCCTTTCAGTATGGAACTAGACTGCCACTTTTGTTCAACGTTATTAATTCTCTACCCTGGAGAGGATGGTGTTCCTAATATCAAACTCACCATTGTATTTTAATTCTAGGTATAGAAAGTTTAGAAAACTAGAAGGATTTTTATTAAAAATTGTACTTAAGGATGAGAAATAAGGTCAGGTTTAAAATGATGATGTCTGTGAAAAATCTGTGGAACATTAAAGACAATAAAAATAAGTGCTCTTACCAGCATCATTAGCATCATCCAGTTTCGGAATGCCTTTGATTTTACTGTGTTTCACCGATGAACATTTTTTGTTCAGCTGAGTTTGTGCCTTAAATTTGACCCAGTTCAAAATACTCTCTATGATACCACAGTTAGAGGCCTGTAAGTAACAGATCAATATTGTGAGAAAAGCAGTTTCACAGAGCAGACTCTTATATTTCAGTTTAAAGTTACTGACCTAATGCTGTTTCTCAAAGCCTTCTAAATTTTAAGAACTTCAACACATCAAGGTCAAGGAACTAACACATACCTTACTGTTTAGAATTTTGTGCATACAAATACAAACCACAACACTCCCACAGCTTCTTTTCCACCCCTTGCATAATTGGTGGAAGGAGGGAAAAAGGACTGAGACCTAATTAGAAATTGTCTTATGCCATGTGGTTGATGTGCTCATATATTTTAGGTACTAAGCACATGCTTCCTGGGCTTTAACAACAAAAGTAACCTTATGGGATATTTATGACCACTTAAATTTTCTTTGGAAATTACTAAAAATGGATGAAAGACAATCAAAAATATTTAAGCAAAAGGCCTTGCATCAACAACTTGAAAAACTGTTATCTTAAACTGATAATATTTTAAGAAACACATCTGCAGCAAAACAAGCATATAGCATATTTTCTAACCTAAAACTGCTTTAGTTTGGTTTTAATCTGTTTGGTTTCACATCAAAAGAAAACAGAAGTGGAGCAAAATACTGTGACCTTTGGCTTTTCATTATTCCCCATAATAGAGCACTCATTGGTTAGAGATTCTGCTGCACATTTAACACTTCTGGAGATTAATGTTAACCTCTGGTAATATTAGCAACACTGTAAATCAATATTGATCCAGTATGTCAATTTCTGCTTCACAGAAAAAAAGAAACATGCTTTACTTACTGCTTTAAAAAATTTCTCAGATAGCTGGCACTTGGACCCAAAACTTTTAGGCTGCAATGTCATGTTTTCCTTTGTCTGTGAATCAAATGATGGGTTTTCAATCAAGCAATTAACAAAAACCCATATATGATTCTTCACCTGTTGAAAACATAGAAACGAATTTACTCAGCAAAATTACCACATTTACCTTTTTCAATATTTTTGTATAAGATAACTTGCCTGGAATGGTTTCACTGAAACTCCAGCTTTATTCTTCTTTTTCACCACTTCTATCAGTTTGCCCACAACCTGATCCACCACATAATCAACATGCCTACCACCCTTAATGAGGGAAGAAAAAAAAAAAAAAAGAACAAAACCATTGAATTTCCTAATAGGTTTCAGCCATTTCAATAAATTTCTTGTCATCATACTTAAATTTGGAAATCTATGCACATTTAGTTGCAGCATAACAAAGGAGAATTTATTTTAAATTTTCTCTTTAATGTCATTCAGTCTTTGTACAAGTAAGGATGATGGATGTTACACAGAACAGAAGAAGCAGGAGACCCTTCATTCACTGCATGGTGGTGGACTTGAAAATGTAGCTGCTTACGTCTTGTAAGAGGATACAGACCCTTAAGAGTATGGCAGATCTGAACATTATTATGTAGCGCTGGGATGGTACCTGCAACACTACATGGCTGTCAAGAGAAATCTTTTTAACAGGCCCATAAATAACCTTGGACTAAAACCATCACACATTCGTTCATCAAACGAATCATTCATCATTTGTTTCATAAGAACATGTTCAAGAGCACACCCTCAGATATACAGTATCCATGCCTACTCCTTCCCAAAGTCATCTCACCTTTTCTTAGCTGTATATACAGAACTCTCTGAATAAATGCTATTAGCGCTCTCTGGTAAGTCTGGGCTCATGTGAGGTAACTGGGGAGCAAACTGCAAATAGACAACCACAAGATCCAGGAAACTCTAACAGAGCAGAGCAAGATAAACTTAAGAAGATGAGCAATTCTCCATAAAACTCACCAGAGGCTAAACCTGCTACAAATTCACACCTAATGTAGCAAGAGAGACATACAGAGCATGCAGTTAACCATAAGCTGCCAAACTGACCCCTTAGGAGACCACAGGGCAATAACCAGTAGCTACATAATCATGTTGCCAGCTGTCTTGTATCACATGAGTAGTCAACTGGACTCCCTTACACTTACTGCCCAAATGCAGAAGAAGAAAAAAAATGCTTTTACGCAATTTCTCACATCATCACACTGAAAAAAATACATAGGATTTTCTTCCTCTGTTGCACCATAACAGCTGAAAGTAAAACATTCACAGTTACTATTACAATTCTTCCCTTTATCCTAGAAAAAAGGGGGACTGACCACTGGTTATGATTGCTTAAGGCCTTTTCAACTGGGTATTTCAAGTGAGGTCATTACTGCAAGAAAACTTCTGTTGGAAGCACTGTATTCAATTCTCAACTATGATCCCTAGCACAACAGACCCTGAAGAAATACTTATTTAGGTACTTTGGAAGTAATACGTCAGAGAAGTTATCTTTTTGAAGCCACTCATGCTTTGCAATAGGATAAGATGGTGAAAATACAGATAATTTTCAATGTTTAAATAGCAATTTTACAATTCAGTCTAAGTAGGGAAGCACTAAGCATTTGAATACCTTCAGAAGTTTCCCTGAAGCTTCTATCACATTTCTAGCTACAATTCTCTTTGGACTTAAACTTTAAACTAGTTACCAAAAAAAAAAAACCAACCAAACACCAAACAAACCCAAAACATACCACTAGAAGACAAGTAATTTTGAGAATAAATTACTTGGAAAATAAAAGCATTTCATATAAGCTTTCTGGGGAAAAAAAGTCTATTATAGTTCTATTATGTCCAAACAATGACTACTGATTTACCTGTGTAAAAGAAACCTAACAGTTATGGGGTATATTCTACAATGCAGAAGTAATCTGAATCTGAAACACTAGTAAAGATTAAAATAGCACAAATCTGTATCACAAATAAAATATTCCAGACTAGGACAAACTAGTATTTGAAGGTATGTATCCTGTAGTCTTTAATTCTATGAAACATTGACTACTTAAATTGCCTAATCCAATGGTGATAAATACATTTAAACATTTACAAGTCCAAGGTGACACAATTTCCCTTACAGATAAAATAGCAAGCTTCCTTTGGAAAGATGTCAAAAATACAAACAGTCCTAAAGCCCTAGATATGTGAACATTGTCTACATTTTTTGATTATTCAAATGCCTTCTTTTTAATTTATAGTCAAAATGGCACAAACAGTAATAAAATATTAAATCCTAGTGGCTGTTACAGAAAGTTCATAATGCTCTAACTAAAATCTATCATCTTGTAACAAGGAATCAAGTGATGCAGGCGTGTTCTATACAATTACAACATACCTAACTCAACACTCAACATTTCTTAGAAACAGAATAATTAGAGTTGGAAAGGATCTTAAAGATCACCTAGTTCCAACCCCCCCTGCCATGGGCAGTGACACCTCCCACTAGACCAGGTTGCTCAAAGCCCCATCTAGCCTGGCCTTGAACATCTCCAGGGATGGGGTAGCCACAAATTCTCTGGGCAACAATTCCCTGTGTCTCATCACCCTCACTGTAAGGAATTTCTTCCAGTTTAAAACTGTTACCTCTCATCCTATCACTACACTTCCTACTAAAGAGTCCCTCTCCATCTCTTCTGTAGGCCCCCTTAGGTACTGGAAGGCTGCCATAATGTTTCCCCAGGCTGAACAACCCCAACTGTCTAGCAGAGGTGCTCCAGCCTCTGAGCATCTTCGTGGCCCTCCTCTGGGCTTGCCTCAACAGGTCCGTATCCTTCTTATGTTGAGGGTCCCAGAGATGGATGCAGTACTCCAGCTGGAGTCTCATGAGTGCAAAGTAGAGGGGGGACAATCCCCTCCATCAACCTGCTGGCCAACTTCTTACGATGAAGCCAAGAAGGCGGTTGGCTTTTTGGACTGCAAGCGTACATTGCCAGGTCATGTTGAACTTCAACCAACATTCTCCAAATCCTCCTCAGGTCTGCTCTCAATACATTCTCCACTAAGACTGTATTTGGGATTTCCATGACCCACATGCAGGACCTTGCACTTGGCATTGTTGAACTTCATGAGATTCACAGAGGCCCACTTCTCAAGCCTGTCCAGGGCCCTCTGGATAGCATCTCTTCCCACCAGCATGTTGACCACTCCACACAGCTTCGTATCATCAGCAAACTTGCTGATGGTGCCCTTAGTCCCACTTTCAATGTCCCCAACAAAGACGTTAAACAGCACTGGTCCCAATACCAACCCCCAAGGGATGCCACTCATCACTGCTTGCCGTGCAGCCAATTCCTTATCCACCAAGTAAGCCATCTGTCAAACCTATGTCTCTCCAATGTAGAGGCAAGGATGTAATGCAGAACAGTGTCAAATTCTTTGCACAAGTCCAGGTAGAAGATGTCAGTTGCTCTACCCTTATCCACCAATGTTGTAACCTATATCTCTGCCGTAGAGGCTATTAAATTTGTCAGGCATGATTTGCCTTTAGTGAAGCTGTGTTGGCTGTCACTGATCACCTCCTTATTTCCCACTTGCCTTAGCAGAGTTTCCAGGAGGATCTGCTCCGCGATCTTCCCAGGCACAGAGATGAAACTGACCAGCCTGTAGTTCCCCACGTCTTCTTTTTTTTTCCTTTTTAAAAATGGGGGTTTTCCAGTCAGCAGGAACTTCACCAGACTGCCATGACTTCTCAAATATTATGAATAGTGGCTTAGCAAATTCATCCACCAGCTCCCTCAGGACCCATGGATGTATCTCATGAGGTCCCATGTGCACTTTCAGGTTCCTCAGATGGTCTCTAACCTGATCTTCTACAGTGGACACGATCTGATTCTCCCAGTCCCTGCCTTTGCCTCCCGTGATTTTGGCAGTGTGGCTAGAGCGCTTGCCAGTGAAGACTGAGGCAAAAAAGTTGCTGAGCACCTCGGCCTTCTACATATCCCAGGTAACGAGGTCTCCTGTTTCCTTCCAGAGAGTGCCCACATTTCCCCTAGTCTTCTTTTTAACACTGAGGTACTGTGAAGTGATGAACACTGTAGAAGCTTTTCTTGTTGCCTTTGACATCCTTGTTCAGATTTAACTAGACGGCCAGATTAGCCCTGTCTGGGCTTTTCTCTGTATTTTACACAGATCACCTTTGCTTTAGTGCCTTTACAAAAATATACGCTAAAAAACTGTTCCTGTTCAGAGCAATTTGCATTAGGACAGACAAAATAAAAAACCCCACATCTATAGAGATATTCATCATGAGGGAACAAACAAAAGAAACCTCCTTCTTAAAAAGCTGTTTTAAAAACAGAACTAAGGAGAAAAGCTTTTGATAGGTATCAGGCAGTATAGAACAGATAAGAAATAAGAAATAGAAACACCAAAACCAAGAAAAAACAGCTGCCAAAAAGACAGAGGGAAATAAAGAACAAACAATGAGCAAGCACAAGCCAGAAGTTAGGATTCTACACTTTAAGGCAGAGTATGCATCTGAAAAGACTGGAGAAGATGTAAAGTGGTTGAATTGATGGGAGATAATAGCTGTGTTCTCAACTTCATGTAGAAAATAGAGATAAAAAAAAGAAAGAGAGGAAGTAAAAGAAATGTCTTAAGATGGTAATATTAATAGTCATTATCAAACCAGTACTTGCACTTCAAAGAAACCATCTGCGGTTTCTGTCAGTCTCTAGAGTCACCTACTAAACAACAAAAATCACTAGTAATTTTTAGAAGCACCACAGACACAAGTATTTTTTCATGCAATGTCCTCTTAAAAAATACAACAAAAGCAGAAACAAAAAAAAAAACCAAAGCAAAATCCACCAAAATTAAAACACGACAGTTTTTATTCACACATGGACGACACAGTTTCAGCATAGGGAGTGTTCAAGTGACATTTTAAAGAAAATTAAATCCATTTCCAAATTGTAAAGAAAAGCTACTACAGGAATAACATTCCACATTAGAATGGCAATTTTAAAATGCATTACTTTTACTCATTACATTACTGAAAACAAGCTTACGGGGATATCTCAGTGTATTTTTGTATTTACAATTTTAACCATTTTTTATCAGGTCTTCAAATATTTTGCTAAAACTAAATCTGAGATATCAAAAATTAGCTACTTACCAGTAATTCTTGTTCTTAGGAGATATGACTTATAACAGTTCCCCATGCCTGAGTCCATTCCTAGTGTGTAGCATTGAGTGAGGGATGTTCAGAGCTCAAAGAACCTTTCAACCATCTCACCAGTAGGTGGCACATTTACCCACTATAGAAGCATAACAGCCTATAACTGCCCCAACTGTCAGTACATTTTAATACAAGTCAGAAAAAAGAAAAATGCCCTCTAAATTTAGAGGGCTGTCAACAATTATTATGACTACTTTATTATGAGAAAGAGCACTATAACTGCATAGCCTTCTTTTCCTAGAAGGTAATTGTTATGATTGATTCCCAGTCTTGCAAACTTCAGGATGCAAAGACATCTAATGAAATAGTAACAACTAAAATCTTAAAAACTAAGCTCAGACTGGCTCCCATATACATTCTATTCACACCGTTATCAATAGCCAACAGCCTCAATTCATTCGGTGGAAAGCCATGTTTAAATCCTATGGACAGATAAATGGTTCATATGGCAAACAAATTCAGAAGTTAATTAGAAATTTGAAGTTTTCGTTGAATTATCTATACAAAATAATCCTGTTTTGTTTTGCATTTGTTTTATATTATATTTATTTTATTAGAATAAATCTGAAAACATCAAGCTCTGGAACAGTCTTGAATTTCTTGTTCAACTCCAGCAAATTTTAGCAAGTTGGGATGCTCAATACACCCAAGCCTACTATGTGACACTGCATCTATATTAGCTGAGCATTTCTGATAAAATTATTATTATTATTACAATTAGCAGTGCTACCATATTAAAAATATTGTTCTATTGCTACATTAATAACTGATGTTTCTACTACAATTTCTGCTACAGCTACTATTAGAAATTCAGAACTTTGAGAAGACCATGTTTAACCAGTTTATAAATAAGTCTCACTAAAGGTTATCTGTGCAACAATTATTTGTATAGCTACAAATAATATTTCAAATGCTGCCTCATAGACTGAAGTCAAAACCTGTGGTGGTCTACTCTGGCAAAATTGTGAACAAATGAAGACCTGTCCAAGGTAACAAATTTAGAAGAACAAAACAAGGGAGCTGTGCCTCAACATAAGGCCTGACCTTCTACACACCACTCAAAAAAAAAAAAAAAAAACCACCAAAAAAACCCCCGACCCCTCAGCCTAAAAAAATTTGTTTGGAATTTAAAGCAAGTTTAAAAAAAGTGGAAGGGAAGTTATGACTGGGTCAAATCTATCCAGAAACAGAAATGAAAAGCTTTCAGCAAACAGCGATAAATAACCAAAAAAACAGCTGAAATGAGCTCCTCACCTGTTAGCAGATAAGGGGACAGGCAGTTGACGCAGTTAGTTACTAGCCATTATGTCTCATCAGTGGGTAGTTGCACATCAATTGCTGGTGAGGTGGTTCACCGGCCCCGAACATTCCACATCCAGTCACACACATAAGGCATGGATTGGGAGAGTGGGAAAAACTAGAAATTACAACACTTACCTTTGAAGAATACACAGTACTTTTTCTATGAATTTTCTTAAAGAATATATGATAACAATGTATGTGTAACTGCATGATGGGTGAAAATTGATCCAAAAGTGTCAAATTCAAAATATTTTGAATAAGTGTATGCAATATATTTAATTTAGGAATCACTAAATATTCATTTTTTCAAATGCATTTTCTTAACCTGATAAGAAGTAGTTTCTCTGCATTGCCGGCTTCCTCATAAAGGTATCATATACATCTTTTAAGGTCATGCTATTTTTCTTCTTTATGTTGCATAAAGAGGCCTGAACGAAAACTAAGTTTTAACAATTCAACTACCAGATGTTTGTTATCCCTAGTTTCAACAAGCATCAGATAAGCATTTAATTAAAATGCATGCTTGGAAACTGAATATTCTACAATAAAATAAATGATCCTTCTTCCCACTGAATGCTGGTTCAGCTACACTGAAAATGACACGAAGAAGTTATGTAGTAAAAATCATATACCTCCAACATGCTGGCTACACATCACCTACCACTTAGATTAACACTAGTACTTCTAGACACCTGCCTAGACTAGAAACCCCACTTTCTGTAACCACTGATGCTTACAAACTGCTTGTGCTACCATTATAATTTTCTTCTGTTTGACATTTTTAGAAAAGATCTGAGCAAGGAGGGGGTTTTAAGTGTCTGGTTACAAATTCTTATGTTTCTCATCTTTTGTGGAAGCTCATAGTTAAGATTCCCTAAAAAGAGCTTCATCAATTACTAGAATTGCTTGATTGTTATTGTATCACTCATCTGGTGCAATTTGTGAGGAGCAGAAATGACAAATACTTTCCTTCACCACAGTGGATCCCAGATCCCTAAACTTGGGTCATACCACACTGGTATAAATTACAGCTATGCTAATTGTTTTCAGGTGATTGCCTTGGTGCCTGCCTACCACCCCAGCAATTTGAGAAGCACAAAGATTGTAGTAGCATAGTGCTGATTCATCATAACTAAATGATATCATTTCACTACTACTATAGTTACTAGTAAGTAAGAGAACACCTAGATCCTCTTATATCGAAACATAAATAAAAGAAAATTAGTCACACTTCAGGCCAGTTCTATACATCATAAATCAATATAAGGAAAGACATTTTTCACGAACACCAGCAGCCATTTTTGACCTCCAGAACATGCTACTATAGGCTTTAAAGGGGTTTGTACATTTTTTTAACCTTAATTTCAGAATTATAATGTGTTAAAGAGAAAGGAATAAAATTGTTCCAATCATTTCATATTTAATCAATACCATGTATGCTCACATAACACATCACTATTACTGATAATGGCTACTAGTGTTTTTAAAACTGGTACATATTTGGAAATACTCCTATGAGTGTATTTTGATTGCATTAAGTTGCTCTGCCATATGCTCTCATGCACAGAATTATTTCGCCTACTTATTTTTAGTAACCCACATGTATTTTTTTATCAAATATCTGACAGGGTAATCTGACACATAATCTTAGCACACATTTTTATCATTTACATTTTTATCTTTTAATAAAACTACTCACCTTTGTGGTAGCTATACTATTTACAAAGCTGATTTGCTGAAACCCTTTTTCACTTAAAGTGAGGCACACATCCCATCGTTCATTCACGACTTCATGAATAACTTTGAGTGCAACTCCAGTTTCATCCAGCTTGTCTTTTACATAAAGATCTACGTAACTGCGAAATCCATTTACCTACAAGTAATGCAGATAACAATTACTATTCTTTGCAAAAAATACTCAGTACATATAAAATATTTTAAATGAGGCTCTTACAGGTAATTTCTTCCCATTCAACATAACTTTCACTCCTTTGCATGACCCAGCCAAATCATACGCTCTTCTTGTCATGAGGGCCACAATATCCTTATCAAGTTTTTCCATCTTAAATTTAGATAGATCTGGCTGGAATGTGATGCATGTGTAGTCATCACCATCAAAATGCTTAATCTTGGGTTCAGAGGTCTTCATCATATTGTTCATCCAAGTCTTTGGAAACAAAACATTGCAGATGTTAGTTTACAATACATGTCATCTTCCTCCTTTGTTCCATTTTCCAGCTATGCTAGAGCTGCAAAGGCTACCCAACAAAAAACCCACAGACGACTTTTAGAAGTTTCCTCTAGTGAAACACTATGCAAAAAACTAACTGGTTTTAAAAATTAATTGCTTAATTTGCACAAGCATTGATGACGGCAGATTTGTGGTTTCTGCAAATATGCAGTTATCATTACATTGATGGACATGATTCTAATGCAAACAGAGTCCACCACAGAACTGAGTAAACTAGATACAAGCGCGCTAGTTAAACAGTCCTTATTGCCATCAGTTTAATGCTTCCAATCTACTACACGTTTCTATAGAGAGGCTTATTAGTCCCTTATTAGAGACTCAGTAATCTCTGAGCATCTTTGTGGCTGTTCAGTGTATGAAAGCGTGCTTCTTGACAAGTCAGCTTGCTCAGACTTGACTCAGGAGTGTTGGTATTGTTTCCCATTTAAGAACACAAGCACATTTATAAAAGCAAGCAGAACTCACAGCATCTATCAAAGTTCAGTTGCATTAAATTTTCACATTTTTGAAAATACTGGAAAACATAGCACTTTATCAAAGTCACAATGCATGCCGTTTTCAAAAAGTATACTCAAACCAATACTAATTTGCTTTTTGTCAATCAGCAGAAAATATTACATGTTTAAAGAGACAGGTAAAACCATTGAAATGTTTTGTTTATGTAGTGACATGACAGCACAACCCAAAATGAATTACTTGTCCAGAAAAAAAAAGGAAACCACCAACTGGGAAAGACTCCAAAGCCAAGGAACTTTGGTATCTAATACTCTAACGAAGTTCTTTTAGAAAGGTGGCCATCTCAAAATTATATAGTAGATCAAATTACATTCACTCCTTGGTCTATGTGTTAATAATCGTAACAATGAGCAACGGTTTCAAATGGAGAGGGAGGCTGGTTTGCACCAGAAGCAGCCAGTCCAGATAGTGTAATGAAACTCATGATATAAACACTGAAAAATCTTTTTCCTAACACTTTTCTTGATAATTGTTCCTATGTTTGCACATCTAAAAAGAAAGATTTTTTTTGACAAATTATGTGATAGCAAGTACAAAACATTTCAACTGAATTTACTCCTTTTCACATGCACATGAATATACTGTAGTTTTAACAGAAGTTTGTTTGTAATTTTCAGTCAGTTAAGACCCCCATGAAAAATGTTATTTACCAAAAAACCCAAATTCTAATATACATTCTAGTAGTCAGTTTTACTGACTGAACTACCTACTCCACAAACTCTACCTTTCAAATTCCATTTGAATGTTAAAAGATTCATTTAATGAAATATTAATGAAATATAGAAAACGTGTTAAATTTTAAATTTATAATTACAGCAAAGACAAGGAAAAAAAAGTCGAGATAATTTCTATACCTGCTTAAAGCTGTGTTTGTATTCCTTGCAAGCAGTTTCAACTGTAAACTTTGTACTAAATATGTTACAAAGTTTAGCACCATAGCCATTGCGTCCACCTGAAAAAAATAACATATTTTTTTACAGGAGAACCATATTTACGATATATAGAGAGAATGCCAATGAAGTAAAACGTTCCTATATGAGACAAAAGTTGGGCCACATGTCAAAAGGTATCAAAGAATGCCAGAGATGTTGTTTCACATTACTTCCAATCTCATGCAACTGCTTCTGCCTCAAAAAAAGCAGTTTGCTCCTCCCCCAAGTCCAGGATGCTCCCATTGCTTCTCTTATGTTAATGTACCAGTTGGTTACTGAAAGATAAGTGACCTCAACACCCAGATCCAGCTGAAAATTAGGTCATCATCGGATCCAAATCATTTATCAACTGCACGTCATAATGTGGGCAAAACATATGGGGTACAATAGAACAGAACTAACTTTCATTCATGACCTAAATTAGGGTTACTGCACATTTAGGGTAATAAATCATGTCCCAATCTATTAAATTTATTTTTTCCCTTCATTTTTAAAGCACAAATTTTTAAATGATTGCATAATAATAAGTGCATTAAAATATGAAGATACTGTTTGTTACTGATTAATAAGCACTGATATTAAAGATGTAAAAGTAAAGTTCTCTGTAAACATTGATATTAAAAAAGAAAAACTAAAATTTTTTTAAGTCATTTTACTCTAATAGAGTGCTATGGGAATGGTGACTAAGTGATCGTCTGCTACGAAATGGACTAGAAAAAGTAAGAAGAGGAAACATACAGAAAAGCAAACAATAGCTAAATTAAATAAAACAAAGGATGTTAAATAGTCTTGCCTGTAACTTTTTTCTCATCATCATCATAGTTGCTGGATGTTAGCAGCTGCCCAAATATTAAAGCAGGTACGTATACTTTTTCTACTTTGTGTTCCACGACTGGTATACCCTTTCCATTATTCCATATGCTGATAATGTTTGATTCCCTATAAAATAGTGAAGACATTAAGCCCATTAATGTAATCTTTAAGACAGACTCCTGCACACATTTTACCTGTTTAAATAGCTACATAAAATACAATAAAAGGCCATATTCTTTCCACATTTATTCACAGCTCTATCAATTTTAATTACAAAAAAACACTTCTTTGTGCTTACTAGATGACATAGAAGGAGGAGCATTAGGGCCCATACATAACAGTATATCATATCACAAAAATAACCACTAAGAATCTGTTTGAAGAGCTTTCCCTACCAACATGATCTGCAACAGAATGCTGAAGTTTAGTGATAGAATTATATTTAAGTTAGTGATAGAATTTCATTGAAGTCCACCTAGACACAGCTAAGTTATCATCTGTTTTAAACTGTTATTTCCAAATTATTGTAAACATTGAAACTTACTTTATTTACCAATGCCAAAATCCATCAACATCTGGTATCATTAATATTTGCGGCTCTCATACAGAATTTTTATTTCAGAGTATTAGAGAATTCAGAATCATGACAGGTCAGGCAGATTTACACTACCATTTCCCTCCCACTTCATGATAAGAACAATTTGGTCAACAGAAACTGATAATGCACTGAAAACTTGCAGAAAAATTATTTCTCAGCATATTTATCCTAAAGATTAGGTGTGAAAATTAGGTCTCTAAAATAGAATAGGTACTACTAAAGGAACCCAACCAAACATATGTTTAACTACGATACTTCTCATTAGGAAATATCTCTTTAAGTATTCAATTTTGAAAAACAGTAGTAATGACATATTTGCAATCTGCAGATTCAGTGAAATATAGCTGACATTCAAACATAACCTTATCCTAACACTAAGGGAATTAATACAGAAGTTCAAGAAGTACAAAAATGTTACAAAATCTCAAGGTTGGTATTTATGAGTAACCTGGCTGGTTATAGTTATATACTGACATGCTTTCATCTAATAATGAATTTTACATATTTTGGTTTTAAGTTTCAATCAGTCAAACATTAACGAGCAGTTTATGAAAGCAAATTATTATAAATTCAGAATGGTAGTATTTACTATTAACCCCCTTTAATTCACCCTTTCATCTTAAAATATTAAGCTAATGGAAATAATTCCAAAATTATTATGTTGTTTTTAATAAATCAAATTTTATTCAGTAAAATCATTTGTACAAATCTGAACTATAGTAGCACTGGCAGGGAAAGTAAATGAAAACATGCTTTTACTTACGGATCAATGGATATTTTAATACAAGTCATATTCTTGTCCCTCTGCTTATTGTCAGCAGCATTTACTATGAAACAAAGTAGCACAAATCAACACCTTCTAGAAGCAATAACTCAAATAATTACTCGATCTGTAAAACTAATTATATACATATTCTACCACAGATTGCAATGGTCCAGGTATTTCTTAATATGGTATCTTTTTGTATGTTCTGTGTGTTATAACTCAAGTCTATAAATATGACCAAGTATCTGCAAGTTATTTTTCAACCTTCTTATAATTACTGACTCTATTTCTAGCAGTTACATTATCTCAGAAATAAATACAGAAGTGTATTTTGTGAGCTTGTTTTCATAACTGCTTTTAACATACAGAGCACTTAGTTCTGTTGCTGCCCTTTTGGTGTCTGGATTTATTACACATATTAACACCATGTATGTTAAAAAAACTAGGAAATTATATGCATCACCAGATCATTTGACACATTCTTTTCCCAATGAAACCCTATCGTGAAAAAGTCACATCCCCTAAGGAGTGTTTTGGTTGCAGAAAAGTTATCTCTAAAGAGCCTGTGAGACTTATAACTGGTTTAAGTTAGTTCCTAAACAGTTTACCCAGTTTAGAATCAAAAGAAGCATAACTGGAAGTTAACATTTGATCAGAATTTAATTTAACTGTACTCCAATGTAGATTTACTACAAACAACAGAAATCAGAAATGCAACTATGGCCATTAGCCACAAAAACACATTGCAATCATCTTCAGCATTTTTCCCATCACACATGAAACAGACCAAAACAAAACCCAAAACCACCAAAGGATATGAAGATAAATCCATTCAAATTAAAATATCTTAATAGATTATAAGGATCTCAATATAAGATCAGATATTTTGAGGTGCTTTTGCTAAAATCATTAAGTGCAGTTTCATTAAAAAGTATGCAGAGTTACAATGTCCAATTTTTATAATGTTATTACACTGACCCCTAGCTCTGAAACCACACTCTGTAGAGCACTTACCAGGGCTGCACAAAGAAGCAATAAGCTGTACAGTACTATGACTATGATAATGATATGATAATGACCTTCCTTTTTAACAGGACAAAATCAAAGGGACTCCCTCCCATGAAAAGCTCATAAGTGACACTCAAAAATGAGGTGAAAAAAGATTTTCATTCCCCTATTTCTCAGTAATGAGTAAAAAACAAAAATAAAAAAATCATTCTTTTCCACCTGGACAAGATATAGTCTTTATTGCCTCCAAGACAGCAAAGCTGTAAAGCATAATTATAGAGGTGTGAGGAAGTGATGAACCCAATGAAGGTGATGCCAAAATTTGCATTGACCTCAATAGAGCATAATTTAGTTTACAATGTAATCCCACCAATCTTTACAACATAACTTCATAAAAACTGATTAGCCCAAAAATTCATGCCAATTAACCCAAAATATCAGTTCATCAGACAGCACACTTGAGATGTTGCACACCTCTTCTGCTGGTTAGTATTCAATGTGTGCCTGTCACAAAGAGAACATCACTAGTAAAGTCATAGTGACTCAGGGACTTAAGACAGAATTTTCTAAAAATCATTGGTTTGTGCCTCAGTCACCATGTTTTTAAATAGCAGTATGATACTTATTAATTTTAAAACTGCCTGAAGTCCAGAAATGATCCATGTAAGAATCACCATCACCACCACTATCATTCTGTACAGAAGAAAGTAACTTTAATGATTCACAACATGATGATTTAAGTTAACACTTTCTGTTGTCTTCTTTTGGAAGAATAATCTTTCAAATGTTACTTAAAACTGTGGCCTTGATCAACTTTTCAGATTAGAAACTTTGCAAAAGTATTATTCATAAAAATAAAAAATTACCTAGTTTGGACATTCAGTAACATATATTTACACTGTCTTGCACGTTCACCTGAAAATACTCTTCCCCCTTCAAACTATTCTGTAGTGCTGGAATGCACTAGAATTTTCATGCACTGCAGTTTAGTGGCACTCAAAGTCTGTGATTTAAACTTAGACACAAATTAACATGCTTTGAGAGTTCTCAAAAAAGTACATACTCCACAATGCTAAAGCAGTATTATTGTTAAAAAACACTTACCGAGGATTTCATCAAAGATCTTGTACAAGCCTGGAACAAAGGTAACTTCTCTGCAATTCATTCCTACATCTTCATCATAAACCCACATTAACTACATGTAAACAAACAAACAAAAAAATGTACTTGTCTTGGTAATCCAGTCTATCATTCTGTAAATTCTATTTACTTCAGAACTTTACTCTTCCAATCTGATTGCTGCTATCATATGAATCAAACGCAAAAGCAGAAGTTTGTCAAAAATTACAGCTGTACCCACATTTGTACCCACAAAGACTTCCATAATGAAAATTCATTATTTTCTGCTTGATGGGAACTCCAACAATATAGACTGTGAAGTTTGAAGTATTTTGCAACTTTGTAAAAACAGCTGAAAAACTCTGTTCTTTAACTAAACAAACAGACCAAAACATTTTTTGACCTAGAGCAAATACTACTTACAAAAATGTATCTATATATTTGTGTGCATAGGCATGTTTGTAAACACACGCATATACCTAAAAGCATAATAATGTATTTACACACACAGGCGTGTGTTTATGTTTTGACTGAACATTTTCTGAGTATGTTTTTTCAGGTGAATGAAGCATCTATTTTAAGTCTTCTCTTGACTCCTTCGTAGACATGCATACATAAGCATACCCACAGTTTTTAGCATGATAATTCAGAATACTCAGAAAAACAGAGACTTGACTATTTATTAAGCAGAATAGTAAATTCCTTATTAAAACAACATAAACTATTAAGACTGTAAACTTAGTTCCACTTACCTGAGTTAATGGTTCAACTGAACCAATGTAGGTATCTGGACGGAGGAGGATGTGCTCAAGCTGAGTCTTTTTCTGATAAACTCTCTCAACAGACATCTTCTTTGAAGTGTCATTTTTATTAATGCTTTCTGAGTCTTCCTTTTTTGAAGCATTGATCTGATTATCAAATAGTGTCTAAAAAAGAGAACCACACCAACAATCAACCTCATACACTGCATCAGTCACTCTCAGGATATAAACAAAACCCAACAGAGTTTTAAATTACAATCAAAACTTGTCATGCAATTTAGATGTTAAGTTTTCAGATGTATTAAGATCAAGCTATCCTCTCAACAGAAAAAAATTCAACGGATTACCTGACAGTTTCTTAACAAATTGTCACATATTGAAACTTTAGTGATTTAATAAGCATGACACACCAAAATAGGGAAACAAGAGTATATTATAAAAGACGCCCACATCCACAGGTTAAATATTTATAATACCTATTTTATGCTTAAGCATTTGAATCAAAACTGAATATTATTCTGAATAACTATGGTATAATCACTCTTTTACATGCATGCACCAGTGATGACAATAGACAAGAGTTTGGCCCCAAGTAAACGTGAACAGGACAAATGAGAATCAAATATTCTTTACTACCCAGTCCTGTAACTGACAGCATGCAAAATAAGAGGTGGAAAGAATACTAGGGACCCCTTGATCCTGCAACAGGATTATATGCAGCAGAGTTGGAAACACAACACTAACTCTCATGACTTTTCTTCTAGAGAAAAGCTCCTATCTCCCACCAAACAGAGAAGCTCCAAAATCCCATGCACGTGTGACTAAAGTGTTTTGGTATCCAAGTTAATTTAGCCTCCACATTGTCATTTAGTCTTAAACTGTGACAACCCAACTACCACCACTCTAAAAAGATTAGCCATGGATCAGCTAAGCAAGCAGAAAAGAAACAGGACTTTGCAAACAGATAGATTAAACTAACCTATGGAAGAGGAGGAACAAGAATTGCTATTAAAGAAGCATTGCGAGTCATTGTAACATAAATTTTATTTCATTGAAGTAGTTCTGTGAATGATGTCCTGTTTTAAAACTTTCTGACCTTACTGGCTTTACTTTATGGTCATCCTTGACATCATACCTCACAGGAGTCACCCTTAGCTCACTTACTGGGTTCCACAGTTCTGTTAGCACTGTTTTACTATCTTCACTTGTTCTAAAGGGATAAGCAATTAGCAGGAGAAGAAAATAGTACTTCTCAGATGAAGAAGCAACTGTTGAAAGGAAGGAAGAGAGGAAATACAATTCATATAGAAAGCAAAAGAATTAAAGGCGTAAAGAACCCAAGAATCTTGTCTCTTCTGTTTGTTCCTAATTCCTAGGCTTCAAGAAGTTTTTATGGTCAGCTAAGTACATGATGGGCAGTTATCCCATGCCAATTTTTTGGTTATTACATACATCATTATTGTATTCTTATGACTGTTCTGAGACTGCTTCTACTTGTACAGCCTCTAAGGACTAGAGTCTAACAACACATCTAACAACTCCACAACACATTAAAATAGAATAAGAATAAAATCTGAGCCTAATAAATCTAGGCTACAATTTTCCTAGCTCTACTAGCTCTACTTGTCCCACAACGTGCTTGCAGAAGTCATTAGAATAGAAAAAGTCCATTTTATTGTGACTGAATGAGTACCTCTCCACTGTGAAAAATTACTACAGAATAGAATTATTGGGGAGGGTTTCCTACAAGCCATTGCCTTTAATACAACACTGGGAAATGCGTTTCTGTCTTCTAGTCAAAGTATTGGAAAACTTGGAGGAGCTTATACTTTCCAAATTATCATTAAGAAACGTATACAGCACCAAAAAAACTACTTCTGTTGAGATGCTACTGCCAGAATCCTATCAAGCTGACAGAGACTAGACATTATACCTAGACAAGCTTTGCTGCCTAAAAAAGACCTAGTCCTGCAAAAGTGTCACATCTTGGGGAATGGTGAGTTTGCTTTAATCTAGCAGTAGTAAGGATCTTCTTTTACTTTACTCCCTGTGACAGCTATGTCTATTATTTTTTATTGCACACTAATTAGAAGATGATTATGTATTATTTAATGGGAAAAAACACAGAAATGATAACATTCTTGAAATGAAAGCATAACATTTATTTTCCTAGCGAAAAAAAAAAAAAGTAGTCTTAATGAACTTTAAAGAATTGCATCCCTAAGAGCAAGAAGTCAGGCAAAGGAAGCAGAAAATCTGCATGGAGGAGCAGGGAGCTTCTGGAATAACTCAAATGGAAGAAGGAAGTTTATAGAATGTGGAAAAAAAGGACTGGCCACTTTGGAGAAGTATAGGAGCACTGTCAGAGTATGCAGGGATGCAATGAAGGAGGCTAAGGCCTGCTTGGAATTAAACCTGGCAAGGGATGTCAAGGACAGTAAGAAGGGTTTCTTTAAGTACATCAGCAGTAAAAGGAAGACTATGGAAAATGTGGGCCTGCTGCTGAATGAGGTGGGTGCCCTGATGACAGAGGATGCAGAGAAGGCGGAGCTTCTGAATGACTTCTTTGCTCCAGTGTTTACTGCTAAGACCAGCCCTAAAGAACCCCAGACCCTGGAGGTAAGAGAGAGAGTCTGGAGTATGGATGACTCTCCTTTTGGTCACAGAGGATCAGGTTAAAGATCATTTAAGCAAATTTGACACCCATAAATCCATGGGCCCTGATAGGATGCAAGTGCTGAGGGAACTAGCAGATGTTATTGCAAAGCTACTCTCCATCATCTTTAAATGGCCATGGAGAACAGAAGAGGTTCCCAAGGACTGGAGGACAGCTAATGTCATTCCAGTCTTCAAAAAGGGCAAGGAGGAGGACCTGAAAAACTACAGGCCAGTCAGCCTCACCTCCACCTCTGGAAAGACAATGAAACAGCTCATTCTGAATGTCATCTCTAAGCATGTAGGAGAAAAAAAGATCACCCGGAGCAGTCAGCACAGATTCACCAAGAGGAAATCATGCTTGATCAATGTGATAGCTTTCTATGACAGGATGACTGGCTGGGGGGAGAGCAGTGGATGCTGCCTACCTTGACTTAAGCAAGACTTTTGACACTGCCTCCCATAACACCCTCATAGGCAAGCTAAGGAAACGTGAGTTAGACAAGACGAACAGTGGATTGAGAGGTGGATTGAGAACTGTCTGAGTGGCACAGCTCAGAGGGTTGTGATTGGCCATGCAGAGTCCAGTTGGAGGCCTCTAACTAGTGATGTTCCCCTGGGGTCAGTATTGGGTCTGGTCTTATTCAACATATTCATCAACAACCTCGATGAAAGGACAGTGTGCACCCTCAGCACATTTGCTGATGGCACAAAACTGGGGAGAAGGGCTGACACACCAGAAGGTTGCACCACCATTCAGTAAGACCTGAACAGTAGGGACTGTTGGGCAGTGAGGAACCTGATGAAATTTAAAAGGGGCAAGTGTAGGGTCCTGCACTTAGGGAGGAAATAACCTCATACATCAGTACAGGCTAGGGGCTGACTTGCTGGAAAGCAGCTTTGTTGAGAGAGACCTTGGAGTCATGATGGACAACAAGTTGATCATGAGCCAGCAATGTGTCCTGGTGGCCAAGACAGCCAATGGTCTTCCGGGGTGCATAAAAAAGAGCATTGCCAGCAGGTCAAGGAAAATCATCCTCTCCCTCTACTCCACGCTGGTGAGGCTGCATCTGGAGTACTGTGTCCAGTTCTGGGACCCCTACTTCAAGAAGAACAGGGAACTACAGGAGAGAGTCCAGCAGAGAACTACTAAGATGATCAAGGGAATAGACCAACTCTCTTATGAGGAAAGGTTCAGAGACTTGAGTCTGTTTAGCCTGGAGAAGAGAAGACTGAGAAGGGACCTCATCAATGCTTATATAAAGTGCAGGTGTCAAGAAGATGGGGTCTGGCTCTTCTCAGTTGGTGCCTGGTGACAGGACAAGTGGCAATGGACACAAGCTGGAACGCAGGAAGTTCTGTCTGAACATACAGAAAAATTCTTTATTTTGAGGGTGACAGAGCAAGGCAAGAGGCTGCCCAGAGATGTTGTGGAGTCTCCTCTGGAGATATTTAAAACCTGCCTGGATACCTTCCTGTCCAGACGGCTCTAGTGGCTTGGACTAGATGATCTCTGAAGGTCCCTTCCAGCCCCTACAATTTTGTGATTCAGTAAAAACTACAGAATTACAAAGTCATCACAAACACCTTTTCAGTATGCTCTACTTAAACATTTAAGTTTCATTGTCATAGAACAGGACAGATTTTATTTGTACAACCCTCCAAGTACAGTATATCTCCTGTATGGAAAAAATACTTATGTTATAAGCATTCAGAATTTATTTAACTTACACACTATTGAAACGTAAGGGTAAAAATAAATACCAGAAAGCATTCAACTACATAATGTTATCATATAGGCATGCAAGCATCAGTAGCTTTTTGGGCTGTGCTGTACTCTGAAGCAGAAGACCAACTCTGAATCCCTGCATCTTTATCTCAAACAGACATGTTTAGAGTTCAATAGAATTCAAGTGACATTTACATCTCATCCCAAAGAAGTCAAAATAAAGAAAATCTTCATCACCAAATCCATGAGAGATACATGGCCACAAACATCCTCCACAGTCTTTCCACTATGTTTTCCATGGTATCTTAAAAAAAAAAAAACCACACCACACACACACACACAAAAAAAACCCAAACAAATAAAAAAAAAACCCAAAAATTGGAAAGTGCTTTCATCTGTTGAGTATCTACTACTTAAAATGAAAGTAAATGCAGCAGGAGAGGCCCCACCCCACCTTTTTCTTTTTGGGTGCAGTGGTATTTGGGGTTTTTTTTTGTTAAACTGAGCAAGCACTAAACTGCAGTGTTGTTAAACTGACAATCTCTTCTGTATATTTTGGAATTGTCTCAAGAATGCCTTTTGTATTCTGTCGTGTATGAAAGATCTTCATATTGTTAGAGCTCCAATAACACTTCTCAAAACCGCACCAGCTGTTGTTTCATGAGAAAACTGCTAAAGATAATTAAGAAAGAGTCACAATGGACTTAAGTCTTCTGCTTCACAGTGAGTCCGCTTTTTGTTTGTTTGTTAACAGGTTACCTAATTTTCAAAGTCTGTTTTGCAATCTTAATGTTGCCCATTTTTAATTTATTTTTTTTTTAGATAAAGAATTTGACTTTTCCCACATTCCTGTGACATTCATGACTTTGCAGATTCTTGATCGTCTTTCAGCCTTTCTAACCCTTCAGACTGATGACAAATATACACATCCACATACATGTAAGTCAGCAAGATCACCATCCTTAAGAGGGCTGGAACGCTATGATCTATTACACTGTCCATCCTTCTTTATAGAATCTGTGAATTCAGATGTAACAAGCATCTTAAATACCCTTAACCCTTAACAGTGTAGCGATAACTGTACGGAAAAAAACATACTGATTCTCAGTTGATAGCAGTTACTGCTCCGTTTACTACACGAAGATTCCTGTGCATGCTATCATAACCATGTTTTATTACAGAAACTGCTTTCTCCAGTATGATTGCAATGGTTGTGGAGTTTCTCTTTGGGAGTTGTTTTTGCTATACATTTATATAGTACTGTGTAAAGACATTAATAATTCTTCCCTTTTGAAATCCCAAGAATCAGAACTGAAGTAGTCTTTAATAGACAGTCATTTGGCCACAAGACTTTTACTGTCTGCCTTCAACCAAAGAACTTTCATATCTGGTTTTGGCATCTTCTTTCTTCACAGTTTGCATCTTTTTTTTTTCTTTTTGCAGTCTCCTCCACTGAAATTTCTGCATATATCAGAGCATGCATGACATCCATATTATGTCAGAGATTTTTATTGCCTTATTTAATGAAAAATGGGTCATGTAGTCTTCCTTTGTGTTTTGAAATCACATTGACTCACTGCAGTAGGCAGCCAGTCACAAGTGGTGCTCCTCAGGGCACAGTACTGGGGCCAGTTCTGTTCAGTATGTTTATCAGTGATCTGGATGAGGGGGTTGATGCACCCTCAGTAAGTCTGCAGATGACATCAAGTTGGATAGGAGAGGGAAGGCAGGCTCTAGAGAAGGATCTGAACAGGCTGGATTGATGGACTGAGGCCCACTGCATGAGGTTCAACAAAGCTAAGTGCCTGGTCTTGCACTTGGGTCACAAGAACCTACAGGCTTGGGGAAGTGTGGCTGGAAAGCAGCCCAGTGGAAGAGGACCTGGGGGTACTGGTTTACAGACAGCTGAATAAATGCCAGCAGTGTGCCCACGTGGTCAAGAATGTCAATAGCATCCTGGCTTACATTAGAAATAGTGTGGTCAGGAAGACTAGAGAAATCATTTTCCCCTTGTATTTGTCACTGGTGAGGCCCCACCTCAAATACTGTGTTCAGTTTTGGGCCCCTCACCACAGAAGACATTGAGTTGCTGGAGTGGGTCCAGAGAAGGGCAATGAAGCTCGTGAAGGGTTTAGAGCTCATGAAGGTCTTATGAGGAACAGCTGGGGGAGCTGGGGATGTTCAGCCTGGAGAAAAGGAGGCTTGAGGGAGACCGTATTGCTTTCTCCAACTACCTGAAAGGAGATTGTAGTGAGGTGGTGGTCAGTTTTTTTCTCCCAAATAACAAATGATTGAACAAGAGGAAACAGCCTCAAGTTGCATCATGGGAAGTTCAGGATGGGTATCAGAAAAAAAATTCTTCACTGAAAGGGTTATCAAGCATTGGAACAGGCTGCTCAGGGGTTGAGTCCCCAACCCTAGAGGTATTTAAAAGGCATGTAGCAGTGGTGCACAGGGATATGGCTTAGTGGTGAACTTGATAGTGCTAGCTTAATGGCTGGATTTGATGATCTTAATGGTCTTTTCTAAACAAATTGATCCTATGATACTAACAAAACAAAAAAAAAACCACAACCACAAAACCAAAACCAAACTCAAAACAATGAAAGAAACAAGCAAACAAAAAAACAATTTTTCTTTAGTTTGCACATTCTTTCTTCCCCATATTAGGTGGCAAAAAAGGCCCATTCTCTAGACTGTTCATTTATGCTCGTCTGCTAAAAAGACATCAGTATGTGAACAAGAAGTTACGTTCACCTTGGCTT
Source organism: Scolopax mira (assembly GCA_004320125.1). Lineage (NCBI taxonomy): Eukaryota > Metazoa > Chordata > Aves > Charadriiformes > Scolopacidae > Scolopax > Scolopax mira. The sequence continues at coordinate 71,831 of BJBW01001234.1, read as the reverse complement.
TGTCTTTTCTGCCTTAAAGGCAAATGAAGCCCTGGAACATAAGAATTTAGAAATGCACATGTCATGTGTCCTACATTCTCTTAAAGAAACTGTAGGATAAGCACATTTAGTGGGACAAGAGAGTAAATTTTGAGTGTAATTAGTCTGTAAAACCTAGGGAGGTTAATTAAGTAATGAAATCCAGGGAGTAGTAGATTTTCTACCATTTACAGTTCAAAACTGCATCTTCTGAGAAAGACGTGCTATACCTCAAACAAGTTTATAGGTGCAATATGGCAATTCTAGGTAGCTTTATAGATAACACCCACTCAATTATAGTGTGGTGTTACATACTGGATCATAATGGCCTCTTCTTGCCTTAGAAAAATGATGAATATATTGTTACCTAAAAATTTTGCAATTTTTCCAAAGAAAACTCAGGCTGAGAATGCCTCCCATCATGCAAACAAAACTGGAGGGAGTTTCAAAATAAACCGCTCTCCTGCTGTGTTTAACAAATGGTTTGGCTATCCTGCCAAGATCAAAAGTAACAGTTCTCTATTACCACAGCAACTTTCCATAGAGCATTGCATACCATTAGTGGCATGAACTATACCTTTCTCTAGTATCCTCTGCAAAGCTGATTGTAGGACGGAGTTCCCAATAAACTCCTTCAGAACTAGTCTCACACCAGTGAGACATTTATTTTAAGTTCCTAAGTTTTTTATCTCCTGTTTTGGACAATTTGCTCTGGGCTCTGAAAGCATCATGTCATAGAGTTTTGTGACAATGATTCAGTTATTCTATAACTCAAGGATGGTCAGACTTCCCCGTTACAGAAAAACACAACAGTTACAACACAACAGCTGCCAAAAGGGGAAAAATCCCTTCTATCTCCCCTCCTCCACTTCATATAGGAAAATCAAACCAACTTCATAATAAACCAGTTCAAGGAATAAACAGAGCCTTCCCCTCACTTTTCTTCAACTAGAAGCAATTAGTTACCTGCTGGTTCATTCTTCTGAGCAAGTTTCATAGAGCATCAGACAAGTACTGGTGCAATAAAAAGAGCAGAAACATGCAGCTAACAAAAAACCCCCATACTTTTCAGTAGCTACCATAAGATTGCTTAGCTGCACCACTAAATATTTTTAGAATTACATAGCTTCGTCTTCCTATTAAATACCAAAACAAAATAATCATCCTTATTTTAGGACTATTCATGCACAATACAGTAGCATAGTAGGCTTAAATGAAAATTTAGAGATTTGCCTTCTCTACAAGACTTTTGAAAAGTGAATACCACTACTCTTGTGCAAATACGTATGTTCACTATAATTACTTCTGACCAGAAAATTACATATAGTTTTAAATATTAATTAACTTACATTTATATTAAGTTACTACAGCAATAGTTCGTCCTTTTTTTGGCACAGGTTTGGATACAATCAGCAGTACATTCAGATCCTGGCCTTTACTATTTTCTTCAAAAGCAGATATCTAACATCTGCCCATGCATGACAATTTAACTGCATTTTATTGTTAAATTTTTTAAGGGTCTGAAATTTTTTAGTTGTCTATCAACTGACAAGTTCTATTCCAACACTGTTTACCCAGTATCAAAACATTCATGTATGGATGCTTTGGTAACAAATTAATTTTAAGAATCTGCTTTTCCAGCTAAAATTCAGAGACAAGAAAGAAAAACAACTGTTGGAAAAAAAACAATTCTCATGGAAAAGGAGTTTACTAATGTTAAAACTTAAGACAACTTAAACAGTTTTCCTATGGATTCTTAGAACTGTGATCCTTGGAAGCACTGAATGAAGCTGTTCGATCACTGAACAAGCAAATCTGTTTGGTCCATTTTCATCAGCCAACTCCACTAACCAAGAAATCAAGTTAGAGGTACTAATATCAGATCTTTAGGTTATCAGCATCTGGCAGCACTTCTTCATAACTCAGTGTTTCCCACGTCCTTGCCCTTTTTAATGCTTTACTGCATCACCAGCTTGGGCGCTGTATAAGCATTCTAGAGTCTCAGCACATTTACACTTTACAGTTGCAAACACTACTTTGAAAGGCAACAACACCACCTGATAGACCCTCCCCATGAACAAAATCTTTGAAACCTATTCAGGCTGTACATATATCCCTAGAACAGCACTGTGATCTCTCCTGCTAGATCCTATGGGTTCTGTGGCCAGCTGACCTCACTTTGTACTGCATGGTATTTTTTACTCTGCTGAACTGTCTTCAGACTAAGAAATGAATGGTAGAAAATAACTGTAGAAAAACTTTCAGGCACAAGCCGAACATTCAAGACACTCATGCTGCAAGAGAATGCACAGAGTAAATCAAACAGGCTGGTTTTTCAGCTCCTGTTAACTAGCACAGTTATACGGAACAGGAGTCAAATTGCAATACAATGGAAGAAGTGACCAAACCCACACATGAAGATTTTATTCTTCACAACACCTAAAGGCCAGTCTTTTCTAGTTGGCTTCAGAATTACTAGTCACATTACATAGTGACAGAAGAGAGCCTAAACATAACTTGGAGGTTACTTATCTGACTGTACTCTTCAACAGCAAGTAAATCTCCACAATACAACTGAATTAAGTTTTTGAACTCTCACAAATGTAATAACTATCAGTACAGTAGAATAGCTGTATCTTTACATTATTTACATGGCTACCTTGTATTGACATACTAAACAGCTTGACTGTGATCCTTGATGTTTTTGTACCTTATAACTCATATGGTACGTATGATTAGTTCATACGCATCTGCTTTTTTATTATTAGAAGTCCCTATGCTACCACAGCCACGTTTTCTAGAATTCTGCATTTTCAAAATTTATTATTTTCTGCAACATTAAAGTAAATATGAATCCAGTGCTCTTTTTTTAAAAAAAAGTCGCTTGGTTTAATTGCTCAACTCCTACTATGCAACATCTACTGTTCCTCTGGAGATTTTACAAATATTAAAATGTTTTATAAGTCTCATAAATATACTATATATTCTATTCTCAAACCTGTGTTAAACTCCATGAGAAAAGAACACAAGTTTGGTCTTCCAGACATTTACAGCAATTCAGAAGGAGGAAAAGAGAGGCAGCAACAAGTCAAAAAAGCCTGAGCACTGTTCCAAAACACACCCTTCCTCAGCCAGTCATCCATCCATAACAACATTCCTACAAAAGTTATTATGAAAAGCCTTTCACGATTGCTCATTAAAAATGCTGACAATCTCAAAGACCACCAAAACACTACCGTTTACTTTGCAACTTAAGAAATATATCTTGGAAAGTAGAAGAATTCATACATACACCCCCATAAAAGGTACCACGTAAAGGATTCATAAAACAATTTCAAATACATTTTCAGATAAATTTTTAAATGGTTCAGGGTTTTCATCATCTTTCTGTTACCTGACATATATGTTTATGACTCAGCTTGCAAAGAAGAAAGTCTACATGGCATATTGTGAAAGGTCTAACTAGCATCAGGAAGGCCAGGTTAACATGATACAACTTCACGTTTGCTTTCTCTTAAGTATCTCAACGACCTCTCTCCATCTCCACCAACAAACCAGGTAAAGAACTTCTCCCCTCTATTGATTCCTCATATGCTCATACAGTCTCTTATTTTTGAGTTTTAGAAAACACTCTCTTCCAGGTCCGCTTAATAACAAAATAGAGTAACTGCCCCATTTTTTGCAACTGCTCTACTCTGAGCAACTTGCTTCCACTTCAAGATTATGTCACAACACTGCAAAGTTTTCATGACAATATTATAATACAGCAGTGGCAGAAGATTTTAAGATGGGATCACTAAACAACATATGAAAAAGCATTACCACAGCCAACATGGAGCTCTGTGTTGGTGCATGGAGGCAACAGCCTGAATGACTGCATACACTACAACTCTCTGCATCAGCTAGTCTCAGACTGTGCTATTTTTCCCCAGACACCTTGCCATTCTTCACTGAATTTCACTCAATTTTTGGGAGTTGGAAGGGACCATAGAGATCATCTAG
>BJBW01001234.1:38347-67623 GCA_004320125.1 Scolopax mira | reverse complement strand
GCCTCTCCTCATAAGGGAGATGCTCCAGTCCCTGAATCATTCTTCTATCTTTATATCACAGTAAACAAATACTAAGGGAATAAACACAAGAATGAAATGTTCATACGCTACTACAATATCTTCCCTAAAATGTCAAAACACCCCAGAGCTACTAGAGATTGGACAGCTGCTCTCCAATATCCCCAGTGAAGCTCACATTACCAATTTCTCATAGGTAAAGATGCTATGCTTAGGGGCTTACTCCACAATTCTAAGTGCTCTTCCAGAAACATTGCAGACTAAGTAGTCTGGTTTTAAGAGCTTTTTTTTCCCCCTCTACTTTATCTCAGCTTCTTTTCATTTACAAGAAAATAACTCTTCAGTGTTATCTTATAACTCCTGCAATTTTGTCATGGCAAGAAAATATTATTCTTTACTCTCTCCTTGAAGATTCCTTCACAGATTGAGAAAGCCGATGAGTTGCTGGCACCTCACTAAGGTAGACGTTTGTCCAGTTTTTCATACACCCATACTTCTCGCAACTGTTCAATGTCTTAAAGAAGCAATAGGAAACCTCAAGACTAAATAGGTCCACTCATTCACACACACACCCTCCAAAAAATGTAAAAGAAATCAGTACCTCTTCAAGATACACAGCTACCACAAAAGGAGAACTGCTTAACACCTCAATTGCATTTCTACCTCACAAATCATGAAAAATACTCATAATAGATTAAGCAATTTAATCCTCTTTTACACTTTTCACTTTTTTCACTTTTCAGGAGCTTTTTTAATTATATCCAAAGGAAACTATAGATCTGATGTACAGAGCTGAATCTTTCAAACATCATCTAACTCAAGCAGCCTTTACACTAACTTTCCTAATTCAATTTTTTCTCACGCAGAATAAACTAGAATTGCTAAGATGTCTACAGTGTCACATATACATAGATTTATCAGTTTAATAAAAAATTAAAAGTAGTACTTCACTTCCAGTGGCAAACTGTATTTATAGTAAATTGAAATTGCGTTGATGCAGATGGCATTTTAAAATAGCTTTATTAAATGAAACTAGATGAGCTGATATTATAGAAAAAGTTTAACACCACGCATTTCAAAACAAATTAAAAGGACTCAGTTCATAAGAATGAAATCATTTGCAATCACACAGAAGTTTTAAAACTAGCAGATCTGATCATCACTTATCAGGAAGGAACAAAATTTTTTGAACAATTAAGAGCTGGTCTATTGCTTTGCTTCTGAAGAATGCTTATCTCCTATATTAAAAAACAAAACAAAACAACCAAACAACAAACAAACATTTGGTATGTTTAATCTTGACACCTTCATTGGTTACTAGACCTTAAAATATACATTCAATTTATGTATTTATTTTCAAAGTTCTGTATAAACATTTCATATGCCTTGACTTAATACTCACTTTAAATTTGGAATATTAGCATTAATAAAATTCTTCCAAAATACCTGGGTTTCTCTACATGTATTTGGGAGGACACCACTAGGTCTCCAAGCACAGAATTTTCAAAACAGGCTTCTTCACACAGTTATCCACATTTAGAGCTACATATTTTTGCTCAATCTGCTTTTGAAAATTTTCAAACCATCTATACAGCGCAATTTTCTTTGTGGATGACTTGCAAAAAATTTATTCTTTAAATTGAGGAAAATTAAGTTTTCTGTACTAGTTTTCATTTCCAAGTTCTCTCTATATGAATTATATATAAAACCCATTCTGAGGGGTAGAATCACTCATATACATCAGTTATAAATCACATGTGCTGCTTTTAACTAATTGAAATACAAACATGCATTGGAAGACTGCTTTTGCATGTAGACACACATGACAGTTTATATGCAAGGTGAAAATCTACTTCTGGAAAATAAAATATTAGATTTATTAGAATATTTTTTTTCAAACCTCAAATTTTTCAAGCCTACCTTAGATTACTTACATGCTCTTATATTTGGAAAGGTTATTTTATCTGTCCAAATAAGGTAATTCCTTACTCCTTGATACAGCAAGAAGGGTAGCTTAGAAATTAAACATACACACCACAAATCTAGACAGAATATTAACAGAGGACACATGCTTGGATGTACACTTTCCCCACCTAAAATATTCCCTCATGTATTATTTTTTTTTTCAAATCAATCCTCCCCTCACCCCAAGATATACATTCCTTCCAACTTCATTACAATTCAGTTCCCCACTTCTATGCATTCGGTATTCTTTGACCTATACTAGAACAAGTTTTCCTCCCAGCTCAGAATACACAGGATGATGTAATTAAGCTGCCAGACTTGCTCAGTTGCAGTCAAAGAGGTAGCCCCGATCTTGTTCTATCACCATACCTCTACTTGGTATCATATCGGTCAGTCCTTTGACCCTACATTATTCAGATCTCTAACAAGGACAAGATTGGATAGAAAGAAGACAACAAAAGAATTTGACTGGATGATGGCAGGGAGGATAGAGGATAAGAGGTAAAAACTTTTTTTTTTTTTTTTTGGCTGGCAAGCCATAACATCTAATGAATCCCTCTTGAGAACTATTGTATCTGACTTGACAGATTGAGCCACAAACATTTCCTTCTAGCATTAGAATATTCAGGAGAGTCATCACATCTCTTTGCAACACTGTTTCCTTAAGGGCACCAGAACCATAAATTCAACACGAGCAAGTGGGAATGCTGGTTTCCCTTGACTGTTGAAATAATGCATGGTTCCAAAGCCTACAAAATGCACCATGTTTAACGAAAGTAAATAGTAACATATTGGGGCACCTATTTCAGGTCTGACCTACCTTTCATTGCATAACAAAACCACAAACAACAACAACCACCACCAGAAAGGGAAGTGGGGCACAAAAAGCAACAGTTTTCTGGTCAACATAATAGCAAAAGAACAGACACTTATAAAGAAACCAGAGAGGAGCACTGAAACAAGACTTAGCAACAATGTCTTTCCGCCCCACCCCCACAGTCACCACAATATAGCAGAGGAAAGATAAGACAGTATATGTAACAACTGTTACATATATGACAACTGTGTTCTAGGCCTAGCTTCAGCCAGCAAAGAAACAGAAGGCCTGATCCAGGTAAAAAAACTGGAAAGAACAGAAAGCTAATTCGAAGTTTTACCCTGGGTCTAGAGAAGCAACTAAAGGTCTAGAGGATTCAGGGGTAGAAACTTCAGCCACCTCCTCCTGCTTTTGAAACTAACAAAGTGGTAATAAGCAGCAATAAAAAAGAATAAAGAACAACTATTTACACTCGGTTCACCTCTAAGGCAGCATGCTTATTTCTAAAAAGTGAAGATTTGATTAGGATTTGGTCATATTACTAGTTATACTTGCTTAACTGTTTGTACTTCAGGAGTCCTGACAGCCTGCAAGGACAGACTTGTGATACAGCAGTGACATAGGGCAGTTCTCTGTCATGTCCCCACGCTCTTCCACCCAGCTCTATGCCTACAGGAGGAGGGAACTCCTGTCTTGCTCCTGCCCAAAAACCCCTGTTCCTACTGGATGGAGCTCAGTATACAGCAATAGCAGGCAGATCCTTGGTGCAGGAGAGACCCTGCTCAGACTTTGGATGCGAAAAAATTACCCATAAAGTTAGAAACCACCTTCTTTTTCATAATTGCATGTAATTCTTTCCTACTTAGCTGAACCTATGAACAAGCATGCTTTTACATCACAACACATACAACTCTTTACTAAAATGTGAACACTAGGTTACATATATGGGATTTGCTAGTTCGAAACACAAATTAACATCACACTAAGTTTTTAATGTTTCCTCATCTTTAGAGCTTGACTTACTTCTGTTACCCTTCAATTGTTTAACTCATGGTCTTAAAAAGAAACCACTAAAAATACAAATACATTACTCAGAAAGTAAGCATCCTAGTGGTTTCAACACAGTAATAAAAAGTCTAAAAAGATCAAGATTGTTCCAAAAAAACTTACAACCAAATAGCAAGTAGTTGTATATACAGCAGATATATGGCAAGCAGATTGAAACCAGACAGCTGAAACTATTACTAGTCCCTTGCTTTATACCTCTCATCCTCAAGGCCAGCATATGATATAAACCCATGAACCATCATCTGAACCAAAAAAATTCTTTGGCCTGGCACATTAAACCTATCGTTAGCCACTTCCCCATCCATTCTGGTGCCACAACACCACTGTTCTTTTGTATGCCAGTGTTCTACAGATGACACTGAACAAGTTTGGCATTAGGAGTTCTGAGTCAATTCCTATCTTCAGCATTTAAAATGCACGTGAGAGAAAAAACATCCTACTGTTCTCTGGAAAAAAAGTGAACACAGATTTAACTAAAATCTATTTATTTCCTTACAACCACTCAGAGATGACAAACAGTTTAATTTTTACTGCTTATAGAAAAGGAAAAGTTTGATCACTTCCAGTTGTAGGAAACTGGTGACTCACCAGACTTTCACCCCCATTACATTTAAAAACGCGTTACACTAAAAATGCCTACTCAGTGATTTTTACACTTCATTCTGCAGTTTTCTATATAAGCTGCAAAACTTTCAGTTACTTGATCCAACCTAGTCTGTAAAAACCTTAATTCTGAAGAGCTACCCAAAGACTACAGTTGATAAAGATCACATAGTACTGCAGGAAGTACAGGAGAATAATTTCAGTTTCTCTACTGAGGCTGTTCCCATATCTAAACTGTCTAATTTCAAAAGGCACGCCCAGAAACTTGCTCATTTTTATATACCTTCCCATGTTGCCAGCTTCTTAAAGTTTAAAAGCAAATTACCAACATAAAATGCAGTAAAGCCACATAAATAGTCCACCATCAGAATACACAGGATTTGTTCAGCCCAATAATGCTATTCACATTCTTTCCAACAGCTCAAAGATGTAGAAAGACATAACAGAAGAAGAAGTTGGATATTATTCTCTTTAAAAGACTTCTAACTCTGTAAAGTTAGAAGTTAGGGACTTCTAACTCTGTAAAATTGTAAGTTCCTAACTCTGTAAAGCACATGCATCTGAGTAAAGATGCAGCTACCTCATCATCTATCTATCAAGATACACTGTCTTCTTAAACATTAAAGAAGCTACCCACTTTTGAATGCTACACTGCACAAGAGAAAGGCAGGGAAGTTCCCACCTGGCTAAACAAGTCCCCTTCGGGTTATCTTTACTCCTCCTTCCTCAGGTCTTACCACAACCAGAGAGCATCCACTATTACTACAGAAGAGGAGAGCATCCCTCTGCACTCCGAGTCAGGGCTAATACTCTCAAAGGATTTTAAAATGGCTCAGAATGATCCACCAGTTCCAGAGTCAGTTATCACCACCACCTTCTCAAATCTTATTACTTCTGACCCATGAAAACCCATGAAAAGCAGCAAAAACAACCCTCTTGGCCCTGTTACAGAATTACAACTTTAGTAAGATAAATTTAATTCCAAGATGCAATTGAAAGCAGCCCCCTGAATGCCTCTGAAAGCCTTGTCGTTTACCACCTCTAAAGCCTATGCACTTCAGGTATTGTCTCTCCAAACAGTTAGGAAAGAAGTTGGAATCAACACATAGCCCCTTTGGTAGCCTGCCCAAGACCTTGCTCTGGCATCAAGAGGCAGCAGCTACGACTTTCACGGGACGTCGGACAGCCCACATCTCACTTCGTAGGACAGGGACTTCAACACAGCCCTCCTGACCCACTAACTCCCCCCAAGGCAGGGGGCTCCTTCCTACCTGTTTGCTCACAGACTAACCTTTTCCTTACAGTCCCGAGCACCCCAACGAGTTCCTCAGGACTGCAAGCTCCCCTCCTGCTAAGTCCACCCCAAGTCCAAACCCAGACTGTCTTCTCCCTCTCCCCGGATCCCTCCACAGCGCGGCTCCACAGCGCTTCCCCTTTCGCGCCAGCCCTCAGTTTCTTCCTCGTTTAAAAGTCAACCTGAGCTCTTTACACACACACACAAGAGATGCAAAAGAAATTTTAAAATAATAAAAAAAACCAACACCACACACAACGAAAACCCAAACAACAAAACGCAGCCCCACAACTTACCACCCAAGTCAGTCCCCCGCTGCCGCCGCCGCCGCCGCCTCCTCCAGACTTTGCCATTTTCTCCCCGTTTCTCCTCAGCCGAAGCGAAGGCTCAAGGAGGCAGCCGAGAGGGCCCACACCGAAGCTGGCAGCGCGGCGCGCCCGCCCTTCGCGCTTCGCCCCGGCCCCTCAGGCGCCGCGCAGGGCCCGGGAGCGCCCCGCAGCCCCCTCGCCCGCCCTCACACACACACAGAGGCACCCCGACACCGAGAGCTGCCCACCCCCTTAGGCCCGCCTCCTAGTTCATGCCGAGGAGCACAGCCGAGAAGGAAAATAATCCGCCGGGCCGGGCGAAGGGAGGAAAGGGCTCCTCTGGACGCCCCAGCAAAGGGCAAGAAAAGACCCTGGCGGCGAAGGGCCGAGGAAGGAAAGGCAGTCCCAGAGGGCCGCGCCACTCCGCCGCACAAAAGCGCCTCTCCGCCGCCCGCGCTCAAACTCGAGGCCGGGAGGCGGCGGGCGGGCCCAGCCGGGCCTGCGGCTCTCGCTAGTTTAAAGGGACTGCCGGTGCCTTCACCTCACGACGACGGCGGCGGCGGCAACAAGAAGCCGCCGTAGCGCTGCCTGCCGCCTGTCTCCCTCCTCACCCCCCGGCCCCCCCCCCCCCCCCCCCCCCCCCCCCCCCCCGTAGCCACAAAGACCCGGAAAACAGATTAATAATAAAATCTCCCCCTCCCCCGCCACACGCCTCCCGCCTCCTCCTCCTTCCCCCGGTGACTCCCCCAACCCGTCCTCGCGCTCCCCTCACGCAGGCACGCACGCAGGCGTCACCCGGGGCTGGCCCAGCCCTCCTTCCCCTCCTCTTTCCGCCCCGGTGCCGCTCCCCCGCCTCCCCTCGAGCCGCTACCGCCGGCACCCCGCGCTCAGGCAGTAAGTGCGCTATCCCTGCCCGCCATCCGCTTCCCAGCGCCGCCGGCCCAGGCCGCCCTCCCTTCCCTCCGGCGTCCCATCGCCGGGCCGGCCCGCCAATCACGCGCCGGAGGCGGGCAGAGCTGCGCGGGGCGGCTGCCAATGGGGGGAAGCGGAAAGCGGCGTGAGAGACGTCACTGCGGGTGGCAACAGGGAAGGAACCGTGCATCCGCGCGGGGGCGCTGCTGCGCGGCGCGGAGGTGACGAGGCGGGAGCGGCGCGAGGGACGGCATAACGGTCGGAGCAGGGCGGGAGCAGAGCTGAGGGGAAGCGAGGCGGGAGGAACTCTGACGCGGGCTCTGCGGGGCTTAAAGGCTGCGCCCACCTTCGCCCTCTGCCTTGGCGGGGAAGGAGAGGCCCGGTTTTCCCGGCGGAAGGGGGCCCCCACCCCGGGAGCGAGCGCTCGGGGTTGGCAGAGCACGGTTGACCCCTTCGCCCGCTCTGTCAAGTGGAGAGGAGGTGATGCCGTGAGTGGGACAGGCATTCTGGGGGTATGGCGGTCGTCTACCCACTTTCCAGCGGCTCCATAGCCCATCCCGGCCGCCCCAGCCGCTGCTACCGGTGCACCCTGAGGCCGGTTGAATGGGATTGAAGTCCTGGTGCTCCAGGCGTGGTTCTCTACGCTGCACTGGTGAGGCCACAACTGGAATGCTGCGTCCAGTTCTAGGCTCCCTAGTTCAAGAGAGACAGGAAACTACTGGAGAGAGTCCAACGAAGGGCAACTAAGATGATGAAAGGATTGGAGCACCTTACGAGGAAAGGCTCAAGGAACTGGGACTCTTTAGCCTGGAGAAGAGAAGGCTGAGGGGAGACTTCATCCATGTTTACAAGTACCTAAAGGGTGGGTTGAAGGATGATGGAGCTGGACTCTTCAGTGGTTTCCAGCAATAGAACGAGGGACAAGGGGCTCAAGCTGGAACATAGAAAGTTCCACTCAAACATGAGGAACTTCTTTACAGTGAGGGTGACAGAGCATTGGAACAGGCTGCCCAGGGAGGGTGTAGAGTCCCCTTCTCTGGAGATCTTCAAGACCCACAAGTCCCGAGTGATGTGCTCTAGGCGTTTCTGCTTTGGCAGGGGAGTTGGACTAGATGATCTCTAGAGGTGCCTTCCAACTCTGACAATTCTGTGATTCCATGTTTATAAACCACTGCCCTCTTCTGGACCGTGGTAGTCGGTCTGAGGGGTTCTTCATCTCAGACATCTCACAGACCTTTATTCTGCTACTATTAGGAATGCTTTCGAGCATCATCGTGTTAAGTCTTCTTTCAGTCAGTGGTATGTTGCTTTATTATAGGGTCACATAATAAAGCACGCTGTTCTGTACACACTACACAAACTTCTTCTAAAATATTTGTTGTTTTGAAAAAAAACATCCTATGGTGTAATTTAGCATCTGTTTCCTAGGTCTAAATGGTGTGTTTAGGAAGCCTAAAATTCACATTATTTTAGGCATGAGCATGAAAAATATTTACAGCTTAAGATACCTCCCACTAAAAATAATATTTATTTTTCAAGCTTAAGAAAAATGTTTCACAATATACAGGTTCTCAATTAGTACTTTTCATTTTGCTGTGTGAAATACAAAAGAAATACCTAGTCCAGCCTGTTCCATTCCTTGAATTATTCCAAATGTAAAGTCACAAAAGGAGGGTTTGGTAGGAACACTGCATCTGAGTTGGTAGACAATTGGTATCTGAAGAGAATAATTTCAACTGACTAGTAATAATTTAAAGGTTTTTCCTTTTGCAAAATGCTTTTCCTAAGAAGTAAAGGGATTGGAAGCCACCTTTGAGGAGTCAGTTGTAATGTTCAATTATGCCTCCAGGGAAGGATCAGAAGAATTTCTAGTAAATATTGCTTATTTAGCATAATTTTACTCTGCCAGTTTCTAAGGAACCTATTAAGCTAATATCTAAGTGCTGCACAGGGGTTACAGAATATAATGGCATCTGCCTAGAAGGGACAGTAAGTTATCCGTTCCAGACCAGTTTTATTGCAGCCACACGCAGCACATGTACCTCTGTAGGCTACTTTGGGCAAGATAAGAAAGAGTGTTTCTGGAAGAAAAAGAAGGCGGCAACACTTGCAGGGCTCTGCCTAAGTGCTTCAAAGTTTTGGGCCTGCTGATTAGAACATTTTGTTGGGTTTTTTCCAATTCAAATTCATATGTTGGACCTGTTAAAATGAATCATGTGTAGCAAATATCAGGAGGATCAGAGAAAACAATGTAAGTGCATGTGTGCAAAGCTTTTTGCATTGTTAGAGAACCATTAATGCATACGGCAGAAAGAGAACAAGTCACAAACAAACGTTAGTGTACTGTGTTCTCATTAGCTCCAGCTGCTTAGTAAACAGGCTGCTGTTAGCGTGGGAAGCCTGCCTTTTGCACTCATTTATCCTGAGCCAAGTAGTAGATAGTGATCTAGCTCAGAGACAGCCAATCCTATGCACATTGCAGAAAGGCAGAGGGAGGTTCTTTCTTCTTGGCAGTTGTTGCTCTTTGCGTGGTCAGACATGTTCCATCTGTGCCATGCTGGAGTGAGTATAGGAGGAAAGGCTGGTATTCCTCCAAGCATTTTCTTTAGTCATCTTTGAAATTACTTTGTCCAAGTTGCTTCTCATTTAATTCTCACCATATAGTATGCTACCTGCATGGCATGTTACTGGCTTAGTGTTTATAGGGGTTTTATACTTAAAACTTATATGTGCATGTTGAGTGGCTGCATTCACAGAATCACAGAATCTTCTAGGTTGGAAGGGACCTTAAAGATCATTTTGTCCAACCGTAAATTCCTAGCCATGTGGGATTGTGTAACAAAGTTCTTGTGAGACTACAAGTGGCTGCCTCTGTGGAGTTCAGAGGAGAAGAAGTGAAACTAAGCTGTTTGTCAAGTTTCAAGTGATTCCTGCTAAAACAAACACAGAATTAGATTTAAGCATGAATCAAATTTAAGCACCATAACATTTTGGTAGGAGTGGGATTTCTTTGCTGGATGCCACCTGCCCTGATCACATACTATCAGTTTATGTCAAATACTTTACACTTACTGTGTGACACTTTAAATTTCTAATCCTTTTGAGATTATATACACAAAATTTTACTTCATTGCAGACTTGCATATCCTCACAGTTGGAGACCATAATATAAATAGAAGTACCCTACAGATACTCAAAACAATTGTCTGCTTAAAACAGTTTCACTACTAGTTTTAGTATTTAATTGGTTTAAGTAAGTAAAATATTTATTGTAACGTTACTTAGTGTTTAATTGCTTTAGCAGTGAGACAGCTGTATCTATGATCTGTATTTCTATATTCAGGATGTACCAACTTCCCATCCCATTGTAAGTTATTTGCTACTTCTGTTCTAGTTTACTTGCTCATTTATAATACTTTCTCTGTCACTTCTCTCGAATCAGACTTAAAACGGCATAAAACTTGCCTATCTGTGAAACTATATACATTTATGTACTCTAAGAACATACTCGGATACAATCACTTACCTAAATGGGTGATCATAGTGGTTTTCTGCCAACTACACAGAAAAAGTGTAATTTGCAATTTTTACCTGAAATATTTATGAAACTAAGGTTATGCCCATTACGCTATACGTTCCACATTGCGTATAGTTGTAATAAGGTGTAAACAAACATTGCATATTTTAATATCAAATATTTACATTTGCAAGAAAGTAATTTCCATATTCTACCATAATTCATTAACATAATTGTGGAATAACTGATCAAATTATTGAGTAGGTTTATGGTAGTACAATATGACAGTTATCAAGACACCTTTAGTACCTTGATTGTGGATGAATTTCAGGCCATGGTTCCAAGGCAATTAAGAAAACTGTACCCATTATGGGATCATCTAACAATAGAAATTTAGCCGTGTCATGCATATTTACACAACCGTATTTCAAACACCACCGCTGAACAAGCAGAGCCCACGTTAGTGGTTTTCTGTGGGTGTGCTGTCAGTGTGCCACCTGAACCATGTCCAGGACTTACACACCTGCCTGATCTATCCTTGTCATGTTTGTCACTAGTTGTTCCTGGTGCCAGCCCCTTGAAAAACATCAGGTCATTTCTGCCTTAATCCTCCAAGAGCAACCTGCTGCTTTGTGACAGTTGACACAGGGTTTGGACTGGCTGAACTCTGTTTACCCTCCAGTTACTCTCCCTGTAACCAGCAAATCTATTAATTGCTGAGGTATGACGAAATTTCCAGCGGAGCAGGCTGTGAGTGCTGCCGATGGGGTGTTGCTGTGGAAGAGGTCCAGCAGAAGCCCCAGGATTAACAGTGGGGACACCGAGATGCCTTGCCAGCTGGGACCACTGCACTGACCCATCTGACTGTCTTCTGGACCACACCATCTCCTCCACGGCAGGAGAGGCAGGCTGTGTTGACCAGCACACGGACTCACTTGGCCTCTCTTCTGCACTGCACTGTCTCTCCTGTAGAACAGGGAAGTCATGTCCCTTGTTAATATAAATATTTATCCATGACTACAATTGCTTTAGGATCCAGGTCCATCTAGTGTCCTCACTATCAATTCAGTCTTAAAGTGTGCCACACTTCTGCTTATAGACCTTATAACAGCCTATCAATATCTGAAGGGAGCCTACAGAAGAGCCAGAGAGGGACTGTTTATGAGGAAGTGTAGTGACAGGACAAGAGGCAACGGTTTTAAATCGGAAGAGGGGAGATTTAGATTAGACACCCAAAAGAAATTCTCTACAGTGGAACAGGTTGCCCAGAGAAGCTGTGGATGCCCCATCCCTGGAAGTGTTCAAGGCCAGGCTGGATGGGAATTTGAGCAACCTGCCCTAGTGGGAGGTGTCACTGCCCATGGCAGGGGGGTTGGAACTCGATGATCTTTAAGGTCCCTTCCAACTCAAACAATTCTATGATTCTATAAGCAGAGTTGTTGCTAAGGCAAGAGCTGGTCATAGAAATGGAGTACATCTGTACTGAAACTCCTTGCCTAGGAGAAAGCTTCCTTGTGCAGCAACCAGACACAGCAAGAGAAGGTGCTTGCAGAGATGAAGCAAAGGATGCTGAGTTGGCCCTGCTGGGAGGAATTTTCAATATGAATAAAATGAACGTCCATTCTGTTAACCTCTGAATTTTTCAAAAGAGTTGGGGGCAGCGGCAAGAGCCGCAAATGCTCGATGCGCAAAGAAAACAGAAAGAAACATAGAATAGAGAAGGCAACATTTTTGGAGATCTGTGCTGAAAATATATGGCATAGAAACGGCCATCAGCAGAGCTATACTGAGTGGAGAGGTAGACTGCTGCAGGTATTTGGAGGCTGGGAATCACCAGTTGCATTATGGCATTGTTAATGAGTTTGGAGAATGCAAACAGCCAGCAAGGTTGCAGACGTGACATGTCATTCAGAAGGTCTCTGCCTCCCTTGAGCTCAGGGTGATGAACACACTGAAGCATGCTGTGCTTCCCTCACGTGTCTGTGTGTTAACCACATTTCCTCTTTCTTCCTGTCCCTCTCCCCCAGCTCCTCTGAAAAGGGGCCCTCTCTTCCCAAAGGGGATTATCTTTCTGGCTAAGCCATGTAGCTTAGTTCCTAGAAGTTCACTCAAGACTGTTTGTGCAAGAAAAATATGAGTGATGATTCATTTTTACCCAGCAACTCTTCTTTCTCATTGAAGGTGCCCATTACCAGTGTGTTTCTCCAGTTTTCCAGGCAGAAATCCATGATGGATCCAGGGTATCAAGATTGATTCGTAATAGCAGAAAGTCATATCTACTAAATTCCTGGGATGACAGGAAGGTGAAGGAGTTTTTACTGTACAAGGCATGCGTGGACATGTTGAATCTGAGGAGAAAAGCGATAACTGAAACAGCCAACAGAGAAGTCCACTTATTCTGGAAAGTGTTTAAAGAGATGGTACTTTGCTCTCTTGAGCTAAAATTCAGTCACGTCTCATACATTATCTCTGCTTTGACATACAATTAGAAATTGCTGGGGGGAAATAAAAAGGGCAAGCTTTCCTGTATAGCTTCGTTTTACCACCAGTTTTCACTGGAATCAATGAAGACTGTCAGGACATGTGTTTCTGTTTGCATTTCCTTTCTCAAAATCGAATTCTGTAGTTCTTGTGGTAATCCAGGAAGAGGAAAGTCTCAGGGAAGACCTGACAGACGCAGATGGTACAGCTTCTACTCAGAGCCACTGAAGTAGAGCATGTCATTAAGATGTGGCCTGTGTACCCATATAGCTTATGCTGAGTTAAAAGGGCAAAAGATGAGGAGGCCACAAGTTTTGGAATATTTGGATAACCAAAGATCTGAGGCAAAAGATCAACAAAAAGAGTTGAGTGAATGTCCTGTGAGCATTCAACTGGAAGGGGGCTGGGGGTAGGCACATGTGAGGACACCAATGGACAGAAAGTGGGAAGGACAAAAGGAAGGAACTGCTGAAAAGTCTGGGCTAACTATGAAGGGTGGGTCCCATCAGATGCAGAAGAGCATAACCACAGAAAGCCAGACAATTTGGAGTTACCTATCCAACAAATTGCTGAACAAACCCTTTGAGCAAATCTGTACTGGCAGCTTGAGTTTATACAGGCTCAGTGCTTTGAATTACTAGACCATGATGTTTTTGAATTGCTACTAGATGCCCTAAAATTTGAATTACTGTTTTATAGCCCACAGCACAGGGAATGTGCTTACTGTGTGCTTCTGACAATTACAAAGCATTTTAGAAGAGGAAGTTTAGACAATAATATTGTATTTGTGAATATTCTTTTCTAGCTGACTTAAATTGTTTCTCTTTTTAGTAACCTGTTTACCAAAAATTCCATTTGCTCAAATGTGTTGTTTCAGATTACCTGTGTCAGTAGACACTTCTTAGGCTTTCGATAATAAATTTTTCAGAAGTCTTTGAGAAAGTGATTACAAAAATCAGATGTACACTTGAAATACCAAAAAAAAAATGGGGATGTACAGCTGAACAGGTAAAATGTACACAAGACTCAGCCACCTACTTAGTCTTAAATTTAAGCATTATCTGAATTACAACTCCCTATTTCTTGTTTCACATCAGCTATCCAACAATTTTTCAGGTGGCCTAATTTGTAACAGAGCTCAGAAGCAACAGTTCCTATTTATCTCAATAGGTGGTGTGTAATTCAACAGTTTGGAAGACTGGATTAGCAGTGTTTAAGAATGTCACTGCTAGATGCTTCATGTACTTTCCTGCTTTCGTCAGGTAGTAACATTAAGCAAAGAAGATCAGAAATGCATTAAAAATCTTTTGTTATCCCTTTAGACACCCTTTAACATTTTTATATTTCTGGGTCTTGAATATTTTTCTCCAAGACATCACACTGCTGTCCTCCATTATTTGTTTCAATAGTGGTGTTTCTGCTTAGCATTTTATTTTTGCTGTATTTATTAGGAGAACAGGTAAATAAAGTACCCAATGCAAATTTTTTTTTATATTTAGGTTTTCCTGTTTTATTTTCATCCAACTAATGCTTATATTTTCTTCCACTACCTAGTTTATATTGCTCCTATTTACTTTTGTAATTCTTCATGCCCTTTAACGCCCTCTTGTTTTTCTTAAAGAGAAGTAAGAACACATTACCTCAGAGTTTAGGTGAAGTAAAACCATCCAGATCAGTGGCTCTTATGCACGTTGCTGACTAAGACTGTAGCCACCTTGGGTAGAGGTAGCAGAAGCTGCAGTAGCAACAGCTTTCCATGTTGGCCAGGACAGTGTAATTGACTATTCAGGAATTATTTAGGCAGCACTTTGCTACAGCACACATGGATTAGAATTTGGGAATCTCAGTCTAGGTCATCTTCTGTCCAACACAGCTTCCAAGAGCATGTCTCCTTTTCTGAGCACCTCAGAAAGCTGAATCCTGATCATAGCACTTCTTTCTTAGATTTAGGATTCTTGGCTGTCACCTGTGAGGGAGGAAAACAATCTTTTGAATTACTTTGAATATATGTGCTTTAACACTTGGTCAATTCATTTTAATGTTCTAGAAAAAAAAAAAAGTTTTCATCTACATGTTAAAAGTAACTTGGTTTGAGACATATATATATATAGACTTGGGTTTATTTAACCTAAAGAATATGGAAGTGATAGCCCTCGTTATTTTACACGTTTCTTATCAAAATCTACTGTGCATTTAAGTTATAGTACAATAGACAAAAGTGTTCTTCATGGATGATTTAAGTTATAGTACAGTAAAGTGTTTTTTATTGATGTAGTTATTTTAGAATATTCCAACATTCCTTGCAAGCTATGAAGCAAAGAACCCTAAGAAAAGGCACCGTATGTTTTATAGTACCGCCTGCTGACAGGCTTAAGCGTGAAAAAACCCAGCATATCTATTTTTGCAACAAATCCATTAACCATTATACAATATCCACACCCTACGTTCTTTTAAAACTAATTTTTCAAAGAACAGTTTAGCAATATGCTGTGTTCTTACGTAACAGCTACAGAGAATACATGTTCTTGTCCTGTCTCCCAGGGTAAGCTCATGCCAAAGTTGTTTCTGTTCAGCTATAGAATTGCTGTAGTAACAACTCACCTTCTTTTTTTAGACAGTTGTTTTTCACTGAGTTTTGTTATTCCACATATGCTCTTCTGCTGGAAGCTTTTATACCAGAAAGCCTTTAAGGAGTGGGAGTAGCTCTTTAAACTTCTCTGGAAGCAGTGGTTTCTTCTACCTCCGCTGTTACTTCTGCTCACCTTCTTTAATTTCCAGGTATGAAGTGCTATTGATCTGTCACATTTTCATGAAAAGGCAATACACATTATCCCGCAATTTGCAACACAGGATCAGTCTGTCGCATTCAACATTTACTTCCTCTTAAAACATGCAATTTAAGTATCAGTGTCTTTTCCAGTATTTTGGAAAATTTTACTTGACACTAAGTATCAGAATCCCACTTGTAGTAAGTTCTAAAAAGAGGTGAAATTAGCTCTTTTATCCAAAGAAAGAAGAGATTCTTACAGGTTTTTCTATGTTCCTTATGAGACATATCGGACACTCATCGGAACATTACATTTTTCTGCCAAGTTCATTTCTCTCTTGTGACTAGTGATAGGGAAGTGTGGAACCTCCTTTTTTTTAGTTTACACCTTGGTCTAAATTTATCAACAAGGCACCTGTTAGTTCCAGAGTCATGCACATGAATTCCTCAGGTTTGTGAACCTGGTTTTTTTTTTCAGTCGCTCATCATTTTCTAGAATTTCTCTCAAAACATTCTGGACTCAGTTGTCTGGGACATGAGCAATGATGATGAAAGAACACACTAGTGTAAAGACTGAAAATACAATAAAAATACTTGAAGACACAGAACAGCTACATTTTAAGAGACCACTTAAAAATATATTGTCTGTTGTAACATACAATTGTCAGAATAAATCTTAAAGTTTTCCTCACCTTTGCTAATCAGAACATCTGTTTTCCTAAGTAAGGAAAGCTACTAATTTTTGAGTTGCTTGCAGAACTGAACTCAAAGCAAGCAACAATCCTGTCTTTTCTGATAGCTGTTGCCCAAGAACCACAGAGCAGGAACCGGGCCAACTCTGGGATTACCATGAAGACAGAGCGCACGTCAGGCCACGCGGGCAGCCACGACCCATGGGAACGCAGTGCGAGGGACAGCCCCCCAGCACAGCCCGAGCCAGACGCCCCAGCTCCAGGTTGCTTCACCAAAAATCCGGCAGGACTGCTTTTAGCGCTCCATAGCGCAGCGCAGCGCAGGGAGCCCCCTGGCCACCCCTTCCAACAGACGTGCTCCCACGGAGTGCACACACAGAGCATCTCCCCAGCTTCTGCTTCATGTTTACATCTTCCCTGCTCGTTTAAGATCAGTTATCCAACACTGCATTTCACGAGCAGAATGAGGACTGCGGCACCTGCCGTCCCGCCCTTCATCTACGCCATCCCGTGCTGTTGTGAGGGGATATCCCATGATCCATAAAGCTGGAGCTGCCTCCAGGGTTCTTAACTATGCCAGGGATATGGCTGGTTTAACAGGTTCTGTAACAGAACTTTGCATGAAGATGCAAATACTGTTAATAGGTGAAACTACATTTTCTATTCCCTCGAAGTGAATAAGCATGTTAATGCTGTGCCTCCCATTTTTAACCCTACACATCTTGCAGATAATAAAAAAAATCATTCATCCTTTAAAGTGACATGAAACAAAAATAGTATTCATTTGCAAGTTTACCAGCATTCATGTCCTTACAAGAAATACCTGTAGCACAGCATGCAAACATAATGCACAACCCTCTACTCAGTTCTTTTGAGTTTCTAGTGTAATTTTTTCAGTTGTTCTTCTGTAGTGTTTCTATGAGGAACCATTTTCCCAAGAAGTAAAACCTGCTGATTTAATATCGTCAGGAGCCTCATTGCCCTTTTAATTATACACATAAACATACAAAAACATTGGCTTTTAATGTCAATTGTAAGTTCCTTCCCTTAGAACAACTGCTGCTTTTCTCTCTGCAACTTTGTGGACCACCTTCACCTCTCAGGCTCCTGGATGACAGTGGGTCTTACAAAGATGTGAGGAAAGGCTTCTTACTGGTCCCACAGTGGGCTGCGGTCCATGGCCAGCACACCTGATGGGAACAGGAAGGATGCTGGGAACATAGGAGGGTACCAGTGAGGGCGGATTACTGAGGGGCACAATACCGGAATGATACAGGGTGAGGATTCAGTTTTCCTGTGAATATCACATGGATGTGAAGGTGACAAAAAGCAGGAGTGCCCAGAGGCTGTACAGGGTTGGGGCATCAGCCTGAAATACACAGGGGAAGTGAGAACAAGAATCCATGGATGGTGTGAAAGCCTGCAGATCTTACCTCTGACTCCATTGAAAGTTGCCTCAATCTCCTCCGCTTCAAAGAGTGAAAACTGCTAGTTTAGAAGGGAAATTTGTAAGGGTTTTTAACAGAGAAGACAACAGGTAGGATTACTCCAGAAGGTAACTGGTATCACACGTTAATCAAGGGAATCTTCCTGAAGATGGCCAAAGCGTCTGATTGTGCTGCATGGTAGAATACGTCCATCTTACTACTTACTACTAATATAATTAATCCTCTGTTACAGTGCTGGTTTTCTCATTCTCATAGGTATTGAATAAAAAATCCACTCATCAGCACTGGTAGTGTTGACTCCTGCTTGACTTGCAAGCTACACTGCATTACTGGAGTGCCTCTTCCAGTGTATGAAACACTCCCCAGTTACCGATTCAATGTTCAATCATTGCAGTGTAATAGATTCTAGTTGATTTCCATTGAATTAGTTATCACATGCCAGTAAGTCTCCTTTAAAAATGTATTGCATTATTTTCTTTTCTCTTTTTCCACATGCCCAATCTTCTAGCCACTTCTTCACCAGCACACACGCTGCCTCCACGCTCTGTTCACAGACGGACTTTCTATTTTTCACTGAATATTTGCAAAGGGCTGAATTTCCACACATGACTGGTAATCAGTCTTGTATGTGAAGTAAATGCAATAAAAAGTTTAAAAAAGGTAAATGTACTCTGGAACTCTTGTTCCTCTTTATCATCTGTTTCCTATCATGGATTTTGTTTCTGTGAGCCAGAAACACATTTAAATCTTCCTGTATCTTCAGAAGGTTATTTATATATTGGGACTGGATCAGTGCCCATTTCTTCATCTTTCTGTCATTCATTAAATCTTTTCCAGCAATAAACTAGTTTAAAAATAAGAATTACTGGCAAGCCTTAAAAATCTAAAATAAAAGTATACATAAAAAGCTGCAGAATATAACTAGTCACAGTGCATAGTCAATAAAAATTACAAAATCTGTTGCACTAGATGTGAACCCTGGGTTTTCACTCTTGTAAAAAAAAAAGAAAATCAAATGGCCTTATATTTAAAAAAAAAAAATCATTATCAAATACTGACTTTGAAGTAGAGAAATAACTGATACCACTAACAATGTATCAGGGGCTGAGATGATTTCTTACAAAGGCAGTTCCTACATAGTTCTGAGACCTGGGCAAGAACTTGTTTCAGGCACTGTTTGCCTTTGTAAGGCTCCATGATGAAAACACTTCCTTTCAAAAATATTTAATTTATTAAAAAATGAAACCATTAACTTAGCTTACTAAGCAAACCCCTAAACAATGCAATTTTGACATTCATTTATCAGTACTAACCTGACCTTACTTTTTTCTGTCCTCGAGTGTTAAACTGCAGCCTCTAACACTCCCTGTTTGTGCTGTCACCTCCACTGTAGAGGGTTTGGGGTTTTTTTTTCATTCTGATCTGTTTTGGTTTTGTTAGGGTTTTTTTTTTGTCCTATTATCTTTGAAAACATCATTGTTAACATCATAAAATTCAGTAAGTATACTCAAGCAGAAACTCCTACCTAGAACCGAACAAAAGAAAACACTCAAATCAAAACCAGTTTGGGGCATGCTTCTTACTAAACCAAACCAGAAGAGCTCCAGATACTTTTTGCTCTTAATGCAATCCACAAACAGGCACTTCCCTTTTGTCCAATAAGGTTTTACATCTTTTTGCTAGTGGTGAACTTTGTTGTTAATATACCATATATTTCCCTGATGCTTTGGGAAGCTAAGAGCAAACAGCAAGAACTGCTGCAGTTTAACTATGTTATTTTGACTTTTGATATAACACAAGCACAGACACACATGTATTAATTACCTTCTATCCTTCTCATCACAAGGATAGTACAGAGGGAAGAAATGAGCCTTTCTCTTCCCATCCTGTACTTTGCTGCGTTTCCATCTGCTCTAAGAGGCTGTGAGCAACTGTTCCTCCTACTTTTAGTACTAAGAGTTTGCTTAAACATTGCTCTTGGATGTCTTAATTTTCTTATGTCAGCTGATTTCCTTATGACTGTTTCACAAGGGAGCTTGTGTGCTGTTATCTGAAGTGCTTTTCTAAAATAAGCATTTCCTCCTGCTTGTGACAGCAGTAAGCTGCTGCTAATTTATTATTTTCTAGGGGGAAAATACGTTCTGCTGGGACTTCAATAATACGGGAGATGTACATTATATTCCTGAAGTTCCAAGAGTATAAAATAACACATGCTATTATGTAATAAAAGGATCAAATTAACAGAACATACCCTGAAACATTACAATCAAAATGTGTAGTGAAATCATCTTTTCCTCCCACTTAAAAGAAGCCAGTAATTGAGATTAATGCTTACAAATTCTTAAAGGGACGGTGTCAGAAAGATGGGGCTGGTCTTTTCTCAGTGATGCCCAGTGACAGGACAAGAAGAAACAGGCACAAACTTGAGTATAAGAAGTTCCACCTAAACATGATGAGGAACTTGTTTACTGTGAGAGGGGCGGAGCACTGGATGTCTCCAGAGGATGCCTTCTCTGAAGACATCAAAACCCGCTTGGACAAGTTCTCATGCAACATGTTCTGGGTAGACACGCTCTGGGCGGGCTTTGGACTAGACGATCTCCAGAGGTCCCTTCCAACCCCATATGATTCTACGATTCAGTCATTCAAGTGCCTGTAGGTGCCCAATGCCACACTGAAATCTCACAATCATTACAGATAGTGCAGTTTCCAAAACCAAAGACCCAGATTATTCACTGGAACAAAGAAAGGAATGAACCTCTGTCAAGCAGTAGGAGCCTGCTCTTAATTTTAAAGTTATTTCTATAGCTTAGACTAGTAAAAATAAAAGACTTTTAATAGTGGATATTCCTTAAATCATAGGCTGCTTTTCAAAAAATCTGTTCACTATTTTAGGCATTTTTCTTCTACTAAAATTTTTCAGTGACCTAAATATAAATGAGCACGTAGAAAAACATCTCAAAATCAGGGTCAATCATGGAAGATACTTTTACCAGCACTAGCTTATGTAGTCAGTTACATTCTCTTCCCCGTTAAATTTTGTTAAGTCCTCTTATTTTTGTTGGGTGTCATCAGTTTTAATTTTTGTCTCCTCTTACCAAATAAAAGTAAAGAAACTAACTTAATTTTTGACATGGTATGTTCACTATACAGCTGCAATCCTCTATGTAAATTAAAAACAAATAAAAATGTATTTTAAATTAGATGGACATGTGTAGAAAAAGATAAACCTGAAGAAACTGAAGCAGGCTAATCATAAGCAAAGCTAATAGCCTAATTACAAAGCTTATCATAAAAAGTAAAGTGCCAGAATACATCAAAAAAACTAAATAAAGGGGAAAAAAAATCAACTTGTTTTCTTATCTAGCCAGGCAGACAGTCACATTTAGACACTTAAAGATTTCACAGTATCTATACATCTGAAATATAGCTTCTTGAGGCTGTTTGACTTTGGCTTGTTACTTGGCCATTACTAAAGACTTTTCTGAGGTTCTTTTTTGGACTCTCTACTGTCTTTCTGGGTTAAATATTCAAGATCAGCACACATCACACATTATCTTATCCCAGACATTAGTCATTAGTCTTTTGTTCTACCCAATCGACAACACGATGTTACCACAATCAGTAAACATAATATTACTGATTATTGTTTAGAGAGGCCATAAGCTGCAGGGCATAAAGCATTTATGGGGTACTATAGTTACCAGCAAAGGACCTTAAAAGCTAGCACAAAGTAAGGTGAACTACAGCCAATGATGTTGAATAACTTTTAAAAAATATTCAAAGTACAGATAGGACCTAGGTCTATTCCACCAGCTGCGTTTAAGGAAGTCATCTGTCTGTAATTGCTTCTAGACCCTCCATATGACACGAAGCAATGATACTGAAGTTCTTTTAACATTGACCCTTTTTTCAAGTTCTTGAGATGCTTACAAAACACTGGCAAAATCTTAAATTTTGTCCAAAAGCAGAGGTTTGAACCTACAGTGAAAATAATAAATTTATTTTAAATAATGTATTTACTCAACGATTATTAAATTTTGACAAATACTAAGAAGATACATCAAATTCTTAACTGGTAGTATGCTGCCATTTCTAGCTTAAGCAATGAAAAGGAAAGAGATAGGGAGCGTGGGCGTGGAGAAAAGGACAAAGGACAGATATCCTGATATCTGCCTGAAACAATCTCTGCCCCCCTTGGAGTTCCTTTGTTTTGGCTTGTTTTGTTTTGAGCTGCAAGAACTCTGTAATGGGTGTTCCCAACTTCTGGCAGCCATATGTGCTGCCCACCATCTGTCTTCATTCCTCTGTGGTATGGAGACAAACATACTTTATTTTTAGTGCTCTACATTTCCTAATGTTGCACATAACAGGGATTATATCCCTGCTACATATGAAACATCTTCTGTGGATAACTGATGAGCAAAGGCAGCAGATTATCACACAGGATCAGATGAGATAATTTTCATTACCCACTTCTCAGTGGAAGTATATAATTTATACTGAAGTTTGGTTGATTCCTGTATACCTGTGCTTTCTCTCTGCGCTGTTTACAAGGGGCTTCCTTCATATGTTTTAAAGATACATTTTCCCAGCAACTTCCTGGGGTGTAGGAAATTACTACTACAATTTCATGGGTCACCATTAGCGGTTGCTATTCTGCAAGCAGCATTCAGAGTCACAACAGGATATGAAGAACTAAACAGCTGCAGAAGGACAACAATGCAGTCCAACAAATACTTGTTTGAAAGGAAGAGTTCTGCACACAGGCTCCTACACAGCTCTGTTGGAAATCACTTCCTCCAAAATTATTTTGCTAGCATTAATTGATAGTATAACATTTATATAAAAATTTGATGGAAAAGATTTCAGTTACATCTTAGCACAGCTTTGGAAGGCGCCCATGACACACCAAGCAGCTAATAATTCTTCAAAGTACACCAGACTAAACTGAATTCTAGAGAACATTTCTGTAAACATATAGGCTTTACCTATATTGACATTAATCCATACATGTCTAATCTCTTTTAGTCTCTAGAATCTTTTTCTTTCCCCATTTAACCACCCCCTCCTCAAACTTCTAAGGTTTTTTTTAGCTGCAGATGCCCTGATCAACATCTCCTACAACTCCAGCAGTATCATATCATTGCCAGCATACCTTTACACCCAGACTTTTAGGGCACGTTGCAACACAGACCTTTCCACCATATAACATTGCAAATTTAGGACATTAATTTATTATTAAGCAACTATTGATGAGGAATTACTTCTGGTTTCAAAAAATAATTAAAAATTGCACTGAAATAGAGATCAGAGAAAGTTAATGCCTTTGAAACAGCTTATGCATGCAAACACCTGAAGGTGTTGCATTTAACTTTTTCAGATTAGTTCTATTCAGTCTGATGTTTTCACTCATTAATTCTACCCTAAAATATGCACTTTTATTCACTGCATGTGATACAGAAGTACTTCTTACTTAATTAGACTGGCAAGTTATTTCTCAATCTTTTTAATTCATTCAAACAATAATTTTAATAATGGACTTAACTTAAAATCCTCCACTTAAACAGTAGAGTAGGTAATCTACAGCTATTACTCTTCACCTAGAGGTTCCGAGTAAAATCGTGAGAAAATTACTTTTATCTTACTACTTTTAAATTTATTCTGCCTTCTGCTTTCTTATTATCAAATGCAGTTAAGCTGTTCTGCAATCCTCAGTAATCTATTTTAAGTAATACAATGCAAGAAATAATTTCTGTCTTGAAGCAGTATCTTTCTCATTTATCAAAATGATGAAGTGAAAAATTTTTGTTGAATGGTGTCACCGGCTGGTTCTGTTTGCCTTTTTTCTTCCAACATAGTATGCAGATTACTCTAGAATAATTTTCTGTTGGGTTCCCACTCAAAATCTTAGAACTAGCATTTAACTGAAACTAAATACAGGAGGAGTTTTGAATGGAGACTGGCAAATTCACTTTGCATTAGTCAAGTACCGATGAACACCTTTCTGTGTTCCCCATCATGGTGTTGTTCTGTACTAAGGGAGTGACACTACCTCTTTCTAATTCCCCTCATAAACTGCCTATTTAAATTCTGAAGCAAAGTACATCATACATCATTCTGTCACCCCTGAGCTGCCATAATCCCTACTTTTTAAGATGCCTATGGCATAATTTTGATGCCTACGCTCAATGTGCATATGCACTTTCCTAATAAAATCTGAATAGTCTTGTATTTGTTTAGATTTGTTGAAAGGTCAGCAAACATTTATTTCAATGTATATTATTTTGACAATCATTTCAAATCAGGAAAGAGAACAAAAAGCTTTAAAAAACACTGATCCTGAGACCACCATCCCTAATTTTCACTTATTTTAAAATAAAACTATAGTTTGTACTTTGCATTATAGTCCTATAATAGGAAACTTCTTGTACAGTCCAGCCATAGCCTTCCTCCAGTTCTCTGATAAAGACTATCTAATCTGCACATTTACTCCACACTTTATTCACAGCACTACTATATTTGACAGCTCCTGGGTGGCAGTTTTTATTATATTCAATGAAAAGAAATTTAAACACTGCATTAATGAACAGAAAAATTGTATATGCTTATGCTTTTAAATAAATTTTTCAATAAACTCAAGACAATAGTTTAAAAAATGATTGCAACCTAGATATTAATAAGTCTTTTAAAAAGTGGGCAAATCTGAATTTATATTATTAAAAAGCATTTATAATGAATAATATATTTTTTCATAGAAAAAAATGTGATGCTCTTTCTCAGTTTTAAGTCTCAGTTTCACATCACAGGCCACGACAACTTTAGGTACATTATAAACACTTATTTCAAAATTAGTTTAATTTCCTAGCACACCATCGTATTTCCAAACATTTCTAGGTATTAAATGCAAGTTTAACACTTAGATAAATTACAAGACCATTTCAAGATTGCTTCAAAATTTATCTTAATTTCAGCTATTCTGGTTACTACACAAGGTTGTATTTTTCTTTTAAAATGCCTAAGTCTATTATTCTTTAAAATATTTTAATAACATCACAAGCATCAGCTTGAAATCCATTTTCTGATTACAACAGGTTTTCCAAGAACCAAGTTATAAAAAGAAAAACAAACAAATGCAAAAAAAACAGCAAGCCAATTCTAAAACTCCAAATCAAAATCAATTACAATTGCTTTGTGCTGTTAAGATCATGTTTTGCTGCTTAAAAATGGTTTCCTTTTCATAAGTTTTAAGGAAATGGTATTTAATGGTTCAATCTTTTAATTTTGATGTTTCTTTTTAAAGTGAAGAGGTTTTCATTGTGATGTTTACCTAGTCAGTACACCTGCAGTTTCAAGTTGGTTAAATGGAAGCAGTGAAACAGGAAATAAACTGCCAGCAGGATAGATGGGAACTGCCAACCAAGTCTTCCTGTTGTATCCGTGGTATAACCTCTTCAAGGAATCCAAAGAATTTCTCTTCAGTTCAGGCTCTCAGAGGTCATGGAGTTTTATAATTATCTCCAAGCAATTTTCTCCACATCCTGTTAAGCTCTCTCTAAACAGCTGTGTGTGCTGCCACGCAGCTTCACCATCCCCTCCATTTAGAATTGCTTCCAATGTAACTTCTGTTGCACCAGAAAAATCTGAATAGGAGCAAAGATTTTTATCTGTTGGAGGAGAAGAAACAATTCAGTAAGCCACTACTCCAAATGGCATATAATGCTATAATGCACATTAAAAGGAGTTAAGTTGTAGTGAATATTTAAGGATCTCAATTGCATCTACTCAAATTCATGTCAACTAGTGGCAGAAAAAAGGCCAGCTGCAAATTTTTAATTATTATTTGTTTAGGGCTCATGCTCAGAGGACCTATTCAAGATTGAAGCCACTGCACACAGAAACATGTTTTCATAGTAAAACACACAGGTATCTTCTATCCATTCTGTGTTCTTGCTAACCCTGCTCTGTTGTAGGAAGGGCTGTGTATATTAGTAACACTGGGGTTTGTACCAGTTTTGATTAAATGGGCAGTATTTTCTTGACCTTGCTAAGAAAGACTGAGCTGGAAAAATCAAATGCATTTGCATTTCGTTTTTAGAATTTGCACACTATTCTCCCCATATAAATTATTTCCAGTTACACTTCTGCTGCATGTTATAATCCATTATTTAAATTACACACTTACCTCCTATCAGAGCAATTTCTGCTGTTGGAGAGAAAAGTCTCCACTTTATTCTTCCACTCTGAAATGTCTGACTGCTTGTCCTAACTGAAATGTTATCTATTTTTAGACCAACTGACTTGCACTCAAACTTCCAGCTGATGGAAGCAGAGGATGACCCCTCTTTTCGTGCCAAATAAACCTAGATGGAAAGAAGACATAGTCAGTATGTCAAAAAGTGAGATGATCAACACATGAGTAATCATTGTAGCAATGACAAAATCTGAAGATATCGTACTTTCATTCTTTATCAAGTCTCTGAACCTTTGAAATGGTATTTTTATAATCTCTCTCATTCTGAATCCTTAAGTCTGTTCCACAGAAAATAACTGTACACATTCATAGTTTTTCACTAGGAAACACCAACATATTTCAACATACTTGGTACAGTCTAAGCCACAAAAATACCTGTTTATTATTTAAAAAGAAAGAAGCAAACTTCTTTGTTATCATATGTTATCATTTTGGGTGTTCAGTATTGCTGATGGAGAAGACTGTATCATCAGTATTTTGGTTCTTCAAAAAAGCACTTCTCCTAGGTCTTGACTTTAACCTAGTGTCTTGGTTAAAGGAAATCATACCCACTAGCCATATATAAATCCTGTATTAACATTATTTGAGCTGTTAGCTATTTGCATAATTCAATGTAGTCCCAATGCTCTTCTAAATTCCACCTGGATGAACAGTCAAGCTCATATGTTAATAATCATTAAAGTTACTACAAACCCTCATAAGAATTTTGTAGTAAGCATTCAATGACCCTTTCAAGTCTAGCATCTATTATCAGCAAACCAAGGTAACAGACTAAAGAGTCAAATCTGTCATGATCCTTTCAGAATTCTTAGTTGAGAAAACTTTCAAAATTTTGTCACATCCAGGCTTCTGATTAACATCATACTGAATGCCCTTAGACAGCTCTTTAGTTTTTAATCTGGAAAGAATAACCCTAAATAAAATTACAATAAAACACAGTAGAATGTTTTACTAAAGATAACACTCTAATATAGAAATGTCATTGACAGACTATAAAACAGAATTTTTAGTGCTACTACGAACCAAGCACAAAAATGTTAATTCTCATGTTTAAGAAAGCTAAATCCACCAAAGGTGTGAGGTGTTACACTGAAGATTACCTGTGAAAATATAACAATCTGTTTTCATGAAAGTGCTGATCTCCACAGAATTTTTTTTTAAGTACCTCAGCTAGTTCTAGAAAGAGATTTGCCTTGATCAGATGCTACTGACAGGACACAGACTCACAAAATGAGAGGGGAACAAAGCAATGACCTGCTGCAGTCCCCAACAGAATGCTCAGTCCCACAGTTGGTAGCTGTTGCGGGGAAAGCCCTTTGCTAGCAAATGACCCCTTCCCCTCTCTTCCAGGCATCAGTTCTCCTCTTAGATTTAGACCATATGACTCTTCTGCTGCTCAGTGACCTGACAGATGGGAAGGAGTCTGGGCAGGGTATACAATAATCGACGTAACTGGCAGGTTTTTACCTTCTTGTAGATGGAACTGCAATATTTAGGAGGACAATTTCTTCCTTTGGCTGTGTATCAAAGAGATATGATATGAAGCTAATCTCCAAAACAAACAAAAAAACCCAAACAATAAATATATTGGAGAGAAGTTCTGCTTTTCAATAAAACAGTATTGTGTGTTTGACCTAAAGCATAAGTAGTAAGCCATTTTTTAAAAATTTGGTTCTTTAGCACTGATTGTACCTACCTGCAAAGAATTTGGTCATCCTCTCTGAGAGACAAGCTAAATTTATTTCCAATTTCTTAATTCTGGCAATCTTACCTGAAAGTTAACAGTTACTTACTAACATCAGCTACGTTTTATAAGCAGCAATAGGTTTGATGACAAACATTGGCAAGGGCTTTCTATTTTGCTGCACTTATACTTTTACAGTAGATTTTATGCTTTTAATAATTATTAACCTTACCGTTTTCCAATCTGTTTCAACCTTTCTCCAAATAGACTCTGCCTTCCAAACACCTGTTTCCCAGCAAGTTATTTTTTCATTATTATTGGAAATCCGTGTATAACAATCTTCTACTATATTGTAGACAAGGTGGAAAAATTTAGATGTCTTCTCTTTTTCAGAGGGAATAAAAATCACTTCTTTCCTTTTCTGAAAAAAGCAAAAAATAAAAGTGCCTTTATTCCCCAATACATTTGAGTAAGACTATGTTACTTTTGAACAGCATGCCATGGTTTCCCAATTCAGTTTTGCTTCCAATTTTAAAAAAAAGAATAATTTTTAAGAGAGGTCATGGAGAAAACCATTTCTGCAAAACAAAGGTTTAAATCATTTTCCTACAATAGACCTGCACCTTTTGCAGAAGGAAGCAGTAATTTTTTAAAATTTTCATACAATTATTTTTATAAATTAAATTACTAACAAAATAACATAAAATTATCCATTTAAGTGGGAGTAACATTAGGAATAGAAGATGTATATGTTGAGTATATTTCTTGTACAATCAATAAGTAAATGGCTATTTTGAATAGCAAATGTAACTTTGTGAGTATCATTAGGTGCCTGTATATGACAGTTTACAAATCAACTTAAAAAAATTGAAATTACACATTTCGTAATTTCACAGGATTACTTTTTTTTATTAAGATTTGTTATTGTTCTTATGAGATTCATCAAAGCAGAAACTAAATTCTCTAAACAATGGAGAACTGAAATAAACTCTTAGTTTCTCAAACTCAAACAATGCTATGAAACTTAGTAATTTCACCTAACTGGCTCTATTTAGGATTGTCAGTCAGTCCACATGACAGGATCGCTAGAAAATTGATTTAACTAGTGATGGGGTAAGTCACATCTTTGCACGCTGCCTATAGTTCTGGGTAACTAATGTATCAGAAAATAATTGAAATTAAAATCTTGTTTTTGAAAACAGTCAGAAACATTGATATGAAAAACCAATCAAGCTTAGGATTGTGTAAATGGAACAATCTGTTAAATCGTAATTGCTCCCACATTCTTCTATTAACAAAAATAGATGGTCAAAACCTACTTAGTAACCAATAGTAACTAATAATACAAATAAACATTATTTGAAGTTCTCCCAACTGCCTTAAACTTTCCAGTTCTATAACTAATATCATGTCCAGTTTTGGGCACCTCAATACAAGAGAGATATTGA
>BJBW01001234.1:17051-38256 GCA_004320125.1 Scolopax mira | reverse complement strand
ATTAGCAATAGAACAAGAGGGAATGGATTCAAGCTGCAATAGGGTAGGTTTACACTGGACATTAAAAAAAAATTCTTCACAGAAAGAGTGGTCAGACATCGGAATAGGCTCCCCAGGGAGGTGGCTGAGTCACCATCCTTGGATGAGTTTAGGAGTCATTTAGATGTGGTGGTGAGGGATATGGTGTAGGGGAGAACTTTGTAGAGTACGGTAGATGGTTGGACTCAATGATACCAAGGATCTTTTCCAACATAGACTGTTATATGATTCCATGATTCTAATTAAAAGGGGTAAAAAAAATATTTTTTATTAACTTGTAAAAGCAAACCACACTTTAGATCAATGATTCCCAATTTTTTTATAAGCAACAGACCACCATCAATCCTGAAAAATTACTTGTGGACCAATGCTGAATCCACATCAAATGTGGACTTAATGTTTTTGCAAGTCTCACTGTTTGAACTACATCTGTAGGCTACCTACCATGAAGTGCTATTCCTCTACAGACCATAATCACAGAACCTCTAGTTAGCTACCTCCCCTTAAGATGGTCACTAGTGCAAAAGTTAAATACCTCTGGACCGATTTCACCTCTGGCTACTCGCCAAGCCATTGAACCTGATGTCCTTCCATCATATTCTCCAGGTTTAGCTGTTTTAGGAGAAATAAATTCAACAAGCTCCACAATCGTTCTTTCCAAGAGCTCTCTTTTTCTATTTTCTGACAAAGATCGTTGTCTCTGAAAATACATTTAAGAAACAATGGAAAAAAATTCAGAAAAAAATGGTATTTGCAATTCTGAAATAGAGTGACACCAACTGGAAAAAAAAACCAAACTGAGAACCAGAATAGCATTTAAAGTCTAGACTTACTGTTAGAAACATTAATTTTATACCACACATGCAAATAATAAATCAGTCATAAATTGCATAGTTACTTGGCAGCTGTGCTTTTTCTGTGAACTTTCATATACTGTGTGGATTTCCTTTAAAATAAGGTTTGTGCTATGCTTATAATACATTTGCTCAGATGATAACACACTTCTGTAGGGTATTTTATAGCTATTTATATGTATTCTGAACCATAGCTGTTCTTGACATTATTTGGGGGAAAGAGAAAGCAAGCATAATTTTGGGGTGAAACTTCTCTTCTCTAAGACGGAATGATTTGTTTGGCAACAGTGCTGGTTTTGTGATTAAGTCCAAAGAAAAAATTCAGTTGGTCTCTGAAAGAGTTATTTCACAGTGACTGATTCTACCATAAACTATGATATTCATATTTTTGCAGATATAAGAAAACTGAGAAAAAAACATATAATCTATGCTTACAGGTAAATTCGTGGAAAAGAGAAAGAATTATACAACAGGCTTTCTTTGCCCACATGAATAAAACCATGAGCATTTTTTTTTTATAAAACTTCAAAAAAATGAATTGAGAGGCTGAGAGAAAACTGGTACGTGAAGACTTTTTCCTTAACTGTGGATACACCTACACAGGGTTGGAAAATTAAGTTCAGCATTGAGTACGTGAATGATTACATGTACACTACGGTTTTTTTTTCTACTTTAGTGATTGCCCAAGGCATGCACACTCAGCCCACCAGCACCTGAAACTTCAGGCCAGTAAGTATTTCAATTATCAGTCCTGATGCCAGAACATTTTGCTATTCAGGATCAGAAAAGAGGCATTTGAAGTTGTTTCGTTCCAGACAACAATGTGGAACTGGATAATGGGAAGTAGATACAGAGATATTATGAGAAAAAACTCCAGCTCAACAAATTCCAGCTGCCAAATACCAGTCCTAACACAGCAAGGGGGAAATGCGCCTCTGCTTGTGTTGATGGACAACAAGCAGACTGACTCCAGCAGTTCCTCACAAAACACCAGGCCTTCCTGAATCTAACACTTGCCTGGGCACTTTGGATATCCACATGCACTACTACAGATCTCACTCCAGCTCAGAGAAAGCTTGTTATGGCTTACCCTAAGCTAACAATACCAGTCTACAGTTTTCTTCGAGATACTTTGATGTGAGGAAACCCAGTGCCAGGGGTGATCACCACTGAAAACAGTGATGCCATACTGGGAATTAGTTGCCCTTGTTCTGCAGCTGTTGTATAGTAACTGTAAAAAAAAAAACCCTGTGAAAAAATGGTGCTTCAACACAAAAGGGGTGTTTCATAAGACAGGCCTCATCTATGTTTGATATAAGAAATTAATAAGTTTCTCAACTGTAAAGAGTGCAAGTGTCCTAATTCTTGTCATCTCCCAATACTCCCAGTAGACTCTTGCATATAAATGCTAGCAGCACGTAAGACATATATAACACTCAGATGCTACAGAGATCAACACTGCCTGTGCTGGGAAAAACCTCTATGTTTCCTACAAATGACATTGACATCAATAGTATTCATGTACTGGAATACATTCCAAGAACTCCATTATCAACTGCCAAGGCTCGAACTTCCTGCTTTTATTTTTCCTTAAGGTATTACCCTCTAATACATGCTCAGGCCTCACCTTTCTTTGGCAGACAGAAGGAACAGGAAAAGGGGTTGTGAACTGCAGCTTCAAAATAATTTCTGTATCACGTGCGAGTTATTCTGTAGATGCTTCCTGAAGGACTGTTTTGGGAGATGGATAAGCAGTGATTTACCACTGCTGGGTAAGCAACAGATAATTTGAGGGTAGAAATTTAATTTCAAACCTTTAAAGAAGTCATATTAGTTCATCTCACATCAATCACCATGAGATGGGATTAAATTGCAAAATTCAAGCTAAATTACTAGTTTTCCATTTAAAAGCTGACCTGGCTGTAGCTTTAATCATTCACAATCACTACAAAAAAAACACAGCCTGAAGCAAATAAAAGACAATTTGTTCCCTGCCCCACCACCCAACTTCCAATGAAGGCAGTGAAAGTTCAGGGTCTTCTCCCTCCTTTCTACAGAGGGAACATACAATGGACTGGAATAGGGCACTGCCTGTTATACGCAACATACAACAGACTAGAATTGGGTAGTGCCCACATAAAGCAAGCAAAGAAAAGTTTTGTAGTCAGTGTGTGACGTGGTACTACAGAATAACATCAGATGGTGGGTAATCCACAGGCTACACACCCATTTAGGAATGCCTGACACAAATAAAACACACACAGTATTTCTGAAAAGTAAAACAGTGTACTGAATAGATTAAAATTATCCTTGCCTCTTCCATTTGACAGTCACTCAACATCCTTTGAACTGTTGTATTGTCTCCGCTTAACCATGAAAATTGACACGCAGAGAAATAATCACCAGAGCCATTGCTGTTCATGCAGGAAAGCACAATAATGATCTCTCAGATTCCATTTTCACTAACATTGCAGTATAGGTAATAATGTATACTGCATACTGTACTTCTCTTTAGTTGTACCTTAGAAGAATTGAGCTTGAAAGATACAGTGTTGGAGTTCTGCATCAAAAGATACCAGACCATAATATAATCCCTCCTTGTGGGGAAACAGTCTTGAGGAGATGATGGGAAAAGGGAGAGGTAGTGGGGGCCCCTGACTACACAAGCTATCTGCTGAATAGGTTGCAGTGAAGGAAACAGCATACCAGCTGAAATAGAGACTTGTGACTGAGCAGCACAATGGAAACCTGCTATAGCAAGTCTTGATGGTTCTAGGGATGAGCTGCCTTACCGCTGTACTGACTGCAGAACCTGCTGAATACAACATAGAGATCCTCAGACAGCAATTTTTTATGCCCTCTTGATTCCCACTGCATTGTCACATTAGTGTGAACTTAGAAATGGCCCTTTAACTAAGGCAAAGGTAGAAAAGAAAAACCGTTTAGCAAGCCAATGACACACTGCCTCTAATTCTCCAAAAATCCAATTCCAACAGACAAAACAACAAAAAAAGGAGTAAGAGCAGTTACCTACGGGGATTAAATTTATTATCAATTTAGTAAATTAAGTTAATCTAACATATTCTGAACAGCTACTGGGGAAAAGGAAGCATGTGTGGAAGGAGTGGAGTGTGAGTATCATTCAGTTTGTAGAAAAGAAGAGTAAATTGCTCCTCAGAATAAGATACCATCAAAAAGACTGAAAAAGGTGTTCTAACAGAGTCACAAGACAGCTTTAGTAATACTGGAAGGCAGTAGAGAAAGCGTGCAACAGAGAAGAAAGGGCTGGGATTTTCCTTGTGTAGAGAAAGGAAGACTGGAGAGTGTCACAGAGTGTCACAAGAGTGTCTTGGAAACACATATATGGTTTTTTTCCCTGTACTAGTTTTTTAATGAAATTTTCATTTTAAACATGACCAGAATGCCTGCTTTTTCATTATAAAAATTGCTCATATGCTGCACAGTACCTATAAAGTAGATGCAAAAAAAAAAAAAAGGAAACAGGCCAATGTACAGCACCATCTGTTGGATGTGGCAATGCACCTTTATTACAAGAATTCTCTAGACTTATGGAAGTGAAACACAGCATGATCCTGCGTATGGTGACATCACTGTGGCGAGGAGGAGGAGGTAAGGCAAGCCTGCTTGTGATCAGTTGCCTATACTTTCCTGATTTCAACAATCTAATTTTTCAACTTACTAGCACCAAGGTTCTCTCTTCCTATGGACAACTAGCAGAAGAGAAGAAGAGTTTGGTGACCAGTTTCTATTGCCAGTACACTAGAAGAAAGGCTCCTCAGATCAGCTCTGTAGCTAGCAAGGGTTCCTGCAACCCTGCACAAAGCACATACATTCCTCAGCTTCAATTCCTGATACTTCAGCTCCTTCTACTTTGTTACTCTGGTCAGCTTTCTCAGTGTTCCACTCTGCTATGTGACTCCAATTTTTCATTACATTCGACACATTTGAGGCCGAGGCTTGAAAACACACGTCCAGCTTAATTTTTCACACTCAGTGTGTGCCTAATAACCCTCAGCCCTCAAGCCAGCAGTTCTCTAAAAAGACAAAATCCATTTATTAAGCCATCATGTACACAGTATTCCAGGAACAAAAGTTTCTATGCACAGAAATTGTCTCTAGAAGGAAGTGGGATGAAAGAGAACCTCACAGGTAGTTCAAGGTTTTGTGGTATTCTAGTATTATCCAGTCAATGAAAGTTTGTCCTGTCCCAGGAAGGGAGTGTAAAAAGCTTAGCAGAGGTGCTGAGTGCACTTGCATTCTGTGCCTATGACATGCAGGTGGCAAAGGGCTCCATGTGTTTTGGGGACATTAGGCATGAAAAGCATATCAGGCTCTGAGCCCAAGCTCTACTGACAGCATCAGTGATTCTTGAAAGTCTTGGAAACAGCCTGTGAAGCCTCCTGATTCCTAGAGCTTGTAAAAAGTCATGTGAAAAAAAAGCATCAGGCCTACATTTCTTGTCACTAGAAATACTATTGTTTTCAAGTTATAGCGTTATTGGTGTGGAATATTCTCAGCTGCCCTCAAGGAGTCCACATGGTTACTAAGCAGTTGTAGTTTGCTCCTAAGATCTGTTGATGCACAAGTCTACTCCAAAGACATTAAGAAAACATATATACACATGGTATATAGTGTGTGTGTGTGTATATATATATATACACACTGTATATACACATTTGACTACATAAAAGATAACATGATAATCTTTTCACATACCATTCTTTGTATTATTTCACATACGTATAGCACAGTGACTGATTCTTCTGTATTCAGTGTAAAACGAGGTATAGTTAGCAGCATTTCATATTCCATCGTGTGTGCACATTCCTAGCAGGTTACTAAATGCATTCCTTTGTTCAAGGACTTTACATTCTGAAAAGACACTTACGTTTCACTTACAGAAATCCATTTAAGAAAAGCTACATACCGTTCTATTTAGTGTGTTAATTGTTTCACGTAATGTAGCTTCACTGAGTGCTGTCCTTCTAGAGAGTACTTCTTCATGCTTACAGCTGTATCTCCAGGTGACATCCACAACCTCAATAACAAGTTGAAAGAAAAGAAAGAAAATAAAGCAACTGAAAATTGCCATGTATTTTTCTTCATTTAAAGGGGTTACTAAGTTTGTTTTTCTGTAATAAACAACATCCCACACTTGCCTCAGGGCAAATTTGGTTTTTATTAACACCATTACTCCTACCTCATCTTTGGAGAATGCAATTATGTAGGAGAGCTTTTTCCCCCACCCATTTTCATAGAGAAGAGGTTTATCACAGACATTTTCACAGGGATCACAGTGAAGCCATCTTTTCTGAGATGCAGAATATACTTCAGTCCACACATGATCTATATAACAAAGACCAAGGATAAGCAATGAGTTATAAGGATAGATCCTTTCTTCTAATACTGTGAAATATCATACCTTTTGCCAATTCATTAAATGAAGGAACAGGTGAAAGAACGAGCTTTCTGTTAATCTACATTTAGAAAGACACCAGAGCTTTCTCTTTCTACCATACTCACTTCAATTGAAGTGAAGATTGTAACTTTTTGAAGTCAAACTTTACTTGTAAAACTGTATTTCATCACACCAGGCAAGACAGGAAATTGAATTTATATTGTCTTTGTTAGCTGAACTGTGTAACTATATATATATAGCTGCTTGATGGCTAATATACCGTGAGAACCATAAAATATATAACCTCATTTTGCATAGGTTTGTATGAACATTATGATATAGTAGAATACAGATACCTGTACAGTCCCAGATGTATCTAGCTTCAAATCCTACAGCTCTGCAACACAGTGTAAAACAGTTAGCCCACTCGCCACAGCGTCCACATCTGGTTTCCAGAAGTTTTTCAGGGTTATTATACCTATAGGAGAAAAACAAAATAAAACCAGAATAGCTGAAAATATATTTCACCTTTCAAAATCTTTACATTATAATCATCCTTGTGATGATTTAGACAGATTTCAGTGCCGTTCTGTCCACAGAAGATAATGGAAATGATTGCTGTACTGCACAAAACAAGTGTGAGCAAAACGCTACTTTTACTTTGACTCACATGACTCTACCACATGTTTATAGCAGCAGTGAAATTAATTTGTTCTTTTCAGTTTTCAGAACTGACTTAGACTTCACTTTAAAATAAGATTTTTGTATTCTGGTCCTTCTGAAAGTTAGCAAAACCAGAAAAAACCTGGATATTTGTTCTTTTCCCACAGACTCAGCAGAAGATGTATGATTTCCCAGCAAAATGAAAAATTTTAATTGAAATAATAAAAACCTACCTAAATACTATGACAATATTAACATATTTTATTTAATTATCAAATTAACAGTAAAAATAAGAAGAAAGGCAGACAAGTATTCAGAACACGGCCACATAAAATAAAGCAATATTTTGTTTTTAAAAAAATTGTATCTTATAGAGCAGTTGCTGGTTCATCAACCATCCTATCATGCTGCTTAAAACAGCTTCCATGATCTTTCAACCAACAACTTATCATTTGTTCACAGAAAATACAAATGCAAAGCTGTTTCTCGAAAGACAAAGCAAATCTTTGTATGCTCACCTTGGGAATCTATTACAGAACTGACACTGTTTGCAGTAATGATTTTCCACTCGACTGGCATTCCACCTTAGCTCATCATCAGTAGGCAACAGGTAGTCACTTTTAGACTCTGTCTGCCCACCACACCTGCTGCAAGGAAGATTATTTACCCAATGAAAAAAGTCACTCTTAAACCAGTCCAAGAGCTCCAACAACAAGAAGTCCTCTTCATTCACGTGTGCACCTGTGAAATTTT
Organism: Scolopax mira; assembly: GCA_004320125.1. Lineage (NCBI taxonomy): Eukaryota > Metazoa > Chordata > Aves > Charadriiformes > Scolopacidae > Scolopax > Scolopax mira. Next base: position 30,528 of record BJBW01001234.1, on the reverse strand, counting down.
CACAACACACAGTAAGGCCAAATGGAAAAATAATTTAGTTGAACTTTACAGTGCCTACATAAATCATCATCTATGGGCCTTTTTGTATAATAAGACTTCTAAAAATGTAATAAAGTTTCATATGATACTTAAGCACACACAAGAAAATCCCAATTCTCAAGATTGAATAACATCAAACTCTATATCTAAAGAATAAAACCCTACACTCCTGAACACTACAGCTAGAGCAAGAATAAGGAATTGCTCAGAAAAACAAATTAGTGAAGCCCAGTGAAGTTCCTCACGCACTTCATTCTTTCAGGGCTTCAGAAGAGAATGTGTTAATTCTTTTTCTACTCCTAAATATTTTTTTCCTATTCTTAGCTATTAAACTATGAATAACAATTGCTTTGATTTCGTAATCCCCAAAACCCAGACACTGGCAACAGTCCAGACAACCAGGTATAATATGAACAGACTTTCTAAAAAACCAGCTTAATTATTGTAGAATGTGTACGTATCCATGTGAATAAAGTTGAATTTGTTCATAAATTCAGCAAATAAACACCTTTGTCAGCTTGCACAAGTTAAACACAGGATGCCTTTATTTTTCCACTCAAGCAGATGACACCATGCTAGACCATCACTCTTCTGGCCAATTTTCCTATGTTCATAACAGGTGTTAGAATCTACTCACACACTGTCACTATTCCACCACCTGCAAATATCCCCACTTTACCTAATTAACAAATTTAAAAAAATCCATTCTTCCAAAAGGGATCCATCCCTTCTAACTCCTTAGATTCTTTAAATGTACATTCTGCCCCAATGACTAGCAAGATACTTTTTCTTCTCAGATTCCTAAACATTCAGATAAGTCCTCCTATTAACTATAATCTCAGCCACAGCACAGCCACAGATATTTATAACTAGTTATTTTATGCTCTACAACTTGCTTGTAGTCACAGTGCAGACAGGTCTGACTAATGAATACAAAGACACAAAAATAATTTATAAAAATGCTCTTTAAAGAAAGTTGCACCAAACTTGTGCACTAGCACCTTTTTCTGAACAGCAAAGAAAGACTTGGCAAGATGCATGTTTTACTTATTTAAGCTCAATTCACATCTTTCTCTGAAGCTGAAGTAGTTTTTGGTATAAAAGACTCTGTGAGAGCCCTAACTCTATTAAACACATATTGCCAAGACCACGAAGCACATGAGAAAAGATCACCTGTTTACCAAAGCATGAACACCTGACTTTTAATTATACTAAAATTTCAATTTTTATTTGTTATGTGAAAAAGATTTGTGCTGAAACATTCAGACACAGTGTTATTGCTTATAGAACGGATATACTTCTATATTCAAACTTTCTGCCAAAAACTGAATGAGAAGATTTCGAGCACAGGACATATTCTCTTTTCTTGGATAAGAACATGCAATCCAGAACCCATCTATGAAAATATGACTGCTATTATAGGAATATTCTTCTCTTGGTTTGCAAAATAAATTCTTCATGAAAACGTTGCATGGAAAGAATGACAACTGTGATTTATTTATTTGTGACATACAGTTATTTTTGACTGCACAATCCATCCTTCTAATGGGAAGTGATAAAAGGGAAACAGTTAAAAAAAATCTGTACTTCTGATCAAAATATTGTATTCTTTCTTGTCCTGGTTTGAGACCAGTTTCAGTGGCCAGTCCAGCCCAAACCACAGAATTCCTCACACAGTCTTTATGAACCAAAAATGCGTATTTTGCCTTGTAAGGGAAGTTCTAAAAAACAAGCATCCCCCAATACTAAGCAGTTATTCCCACAGGTAAAAGTATTACGTACTAGAAGTACTAAGCATTTACTCCCACAGATAAACCAAGGAAGTTGAAAGGGCTCATTACCCCTATGTCTCATACACAGCCCATTCCCAAAGGAATGTTTATTTTTAAAAATGCTTTCTAACTGTCACGATCCAGAACAGGGGAGTTACATCCCTTCCTCTTTATTTGTATCTAAATTAAGGTCTGGAAGCCATTTTGTATGTATCACCTCAATGGCTTTGAAAAAGCACCTGGATACATCATGCTCCTCCTTCCTTCCCTGTTTTAATAATGTGCACAGCGAAATTAGAGCAAAGACTAAGAAGTAGGCTTGTCTTTATTTTCTTTTTTTTAAAGGAATTTAAATAGTTTTAATTTATTACTGCTAAGCCTTTTGTCCTGATGGCATTGTCCTGCACTGCTGAATGAGAATGCTTTGCACTTGTTTATATTGTTTCCAACTTCACAGTATAGCTTTATAAAAAGAGAAAAAAACTACTAAGGAAATCCATTGCCAAAAGGTTCCCTAATACCACAGGCACAACAACACATTAGCACATGGCTGTATGACACATCACAACATCTTGTAAAGCTCTCATACAAAATCTTATCAATAAAAATCACTTTAAAAAGAGAAGAAATATTTTGAAATTTTATTCTGAATTTTGAATTGTGGTACATATGGGAAAATTTCACTCTGACAATTGCAAAGGAATAACTACTCAAACAAGAGGCTCCCCTCTTCTTGTTGTAGCTATTTCACTCTACATGCAAGGGACATGAGTACACACTCACCTAATTTGTGCCCCCAGCATTGTTTCCTACTAATTCAGAAATCAACAGTTTAAAACTGTGAAAGCAGTAAAGGATGGACTACAAAAATGAAATAAAAAATAACAGAAGGAGAGAGAAGAGTAGAAAAATCAAGAAAATAAGTTGAATTTAGAAATAGCATTTGGAACCTGCAGACATATGACCGAATCTACACACTTAAAGCACAGTAGATCTGTGAATCATCCAGGTGTTTGAAAGAGTATTTCTAGTTTCTTATACAGTATAATTCGGTAGTATTACCTTTGTCCAGTCTTGTAGCTTGTGCTAGCTTTTTCTGAGCCTTCTCTTTCAATTGCTGGAGGGGAATCAAAGCTAGTGCTTTCTGCTGAATAGAAGGATTCTCATACATCAATACAAGATGCTCAAAATTTGTTTGAAGTGTTTTCAAGATATTTGCAGCCTGCAAAAGGATTTTAGGTCACAAGATGATATATGAACCTTAAGCCAGAAGAACAAATTATGACTAAGTCCTAATTCTTTACTCATAGTTACATTATATATTTCTTACAGATAGAAATGTTTATTTGTAAAGATATGAATAAAAATTACAGACACCAGCACCCAAACTGTAAAGCCAGCCTTGTCATCTTTGAACATTCTGAAGGGTATCCTGAGTGAAAAGCCTACCGATTCAGAGGGAAGATACAACTGTTTTTAAATACACCTCTGATGGCAAAATTTTTGACTTACAGACACATACACACACACACCTGCCCCCATTTCTTTTGGGCATATTTTACCTGAAATCCACAACAGAACCTGCACTTCATTCCATTTCCTGGACATCCATCGCTGCACCAGTTCACAGAACTCTGTTATTGATGTGTGCTGCTTTTCTATTTCTTATCCATGAACACTGCTTGTTTATTTCTACTTCCTTTTCTGACAGATAACACTGATAGGGATTTGAATAGACAGCCCTCTGACCATATACTGTATTACACTACAAATCAAATACAAGAACTCGACTTCTTCAGTCGGTTATTCTAAGTGTCAATTAGTGGCAACTACATGTTGCACACAACAAGGTAACCCATAACTACTAAAATAAATAGCTAAAGTTAATAATAGTGCAGCCAGTAGCTGAGCAACTGATTTACTCCCATTTAAAGGGGGACAACACAGAAAAGTGAAATGGGATTTTAAAATTAAGAGTCTGGCGTATTTTGGGGTGAAGTCTGGCACTGTTAAATTACCTTTTCTCTACAGTTGGATCATGCTTCAGTCTTCTTAACTACTTTCTTTGTTTCATCAAAAATCCCACACTTTCCTGAGATGCTATCAGCAAATGCAACATAATACACAGGTATGGGCACTCTTTGAAGGATAATTTCTTTCAAAGGAACATTTAAATTAGGAATGATTACTTTGAAGCTGGACAGTACTACAGGACCAGTCCTTACTTTTCATAACTGCTGAAACAGAACAGAACTGGTTTCGCTCTTCCTGGAGCTCATCAGCTGTAGGTAACTGGTTTATCATCATAAACGCAATTGTGTTCAGATTCACTTTCATGCAAGTTGAAAGAACAGAAATAAGGGAAGTTAGAGACTGCCAATCGCTTAATGATCTCTGCATTCTGTCAGCTTCCTGAGTGTTCAGAGATACTGCTCAGCACAGCAGAAAGTCTTCAAGATTCTTTGGCAATTAAGATTTTCCCCCGGGCAAACCCATCAGCGTTACCGTAGTGCTTACCTGATTTCATAGAAGGCACTGAATGCCAATCAAGTCTTATGCAAACACCTAGAAGTGCAGTGAACCTTACTGCAAATTTAAGTTTGGATACCTCTTTCCTCCTAAAACCACTACGTCATCAGGAAGGGATCAGAATCCATTCAGAGTACTGCCTAGCCAGACTTTTCCTTTCTCTGAGTTTCAAGAATGTTTTGATAAGAAACACAGAAGAGACACAGATGAGGCAAAATAATGATGGATTAGGTCCCCAGAACTGCGCCATTTAGGAATATTCCTGTGCTGTCTTAAATAAGCCACTTCTTCCTGTGCTTACCAGGACCCCCATGAATCACAGGTGTAACGCACAGGCAAGAAATAAAAATGCTTTCACTACAAAAATCACTCTAAATCTCTCTGACATCTGACAGCAGCACATACAACAATACTACAACTATACCTCTGCAGTATACTCACTGAAAAACAAACATCTAATGCCGTGCAAGCAAAATGACGAAGTCATAGACATAAGGTATTTTATGGACTTCCTTCCAATCAACTCAGACTACACAGACCAAATCCAATGGCTCAGAGACCTATTGGTAAAATTCCCTGAAGAGATCAGCTGAAATACAGCATTCTAATAGACTGCTACACATTGCATTAGCAATGACTCTAAATGGGGTAAGTTTGGTCCCGCCACCCATGTTGAATCTCAAGAAACACGGAAAAATAATAGCAGCAGAAAAATGGATCCACAATTGCGATGACTAGCATAAATGGGGGCAGAATAACTACAAATGAGAGCTATCAACCTCAGAATACATTGTGTCAACTTGAGATTTGCAACATTTTTCTCATTAAAAGCTGTATTGATCTTGCAAAGCTTTAAAGATTCCAGTACTACAGCATGTCACTAGAGCTTTCACTATCACTTCCAAGCACCATTGCAGAAGTGACTAAAATTATAAAAACCAAGAACCAAAAAACCAAACCACTCCAAAACCTCAAAAAAATACAAATAAAACCAGCCATTTTATTTTAGAGGCAACTACTAGAATGCTGACATAATTAAATGAAATGGCTTAATATTCAAATACCAACCACAGTTCCTTTCCCAAAGGACATTATGGGTAATGATGGGTCACTGCACACTCTCCCAATAAGCCATCACTTCAATCTATGCTTTGCCATTTCTCTTCCACTGATCTTGGGTAGGTATTAGGAAAAAATTGTATGTCATATTTCTGTATCCAACAATATACTGATAATATAATTTAAAAGATACAAACTCTGTTTAAGGATGCATAAACAGCAAGGTTTTGGAAGGATTCATCTTAGAGCAACTCTAAGACTGCAGTGACACTGGTTCTAGTGGGGAAAATCTTCTATAAAGTTAAGCAAAAGAATCTTTCAAAACTTCTATTAAAAGGTATAACTTCATTTTTCAAAGCTGTATGAGTTGTCATGGGTCTTCTTCCCATCAGGCCAGTTAACATCAAATGAAATGATGCCTCTCTGTCTTGATAAGTAACTTCATATTGACCTCTTGGAAAAGGGAAACACAGCCTACATTAACTACAGATTTGCCCTTGCCTGGCTAAATTCCTGTCTCTCACAACAGTCACATGTTAAAAAAAAGAAAGTCTGTCTCACAGGCTACACATAGAGATCATAATGCATGGACTGAGATGCCAACAACTATAAACATTACAGTTGTAATTGCATCCTGTTCTTTTGCTGGCTCTCAAATACAAAATACAGTATAAAGCCCTAGTCTTACCTTCCCACCTTTCCTTCTGTTCTCCCACCTTGCTGTTTCCTTACAATACAAAGCAGCTTTTTTTCCACAACACCCTGATCAATAAAACATTTATGGACATCTTCAATAAAATCTCTTCCTAAAATTCTGTTTATAACATTTTTCATGTTGAAGTATTTCATGGAGACTGAAGAAAACACGTAAAACATCAGAAATCATTGGAAAAACAAAAAAGTTTTTGCTTTTTTAGTCCAATCTCCTGCTTAAGGCAGGGTTAGCTATAAGCCAGACCAAGTCGTTCTGGGCCTTATCCAGACAGATCTTGAAAACATCCACATTTGGAGACTACAAAGCGTCTCTGAGCAACCTATCCCAACAGTTAACTTTTTTCAATCTTTACAGTCAAGGTTAGTGCACCTACAAATTTTTCAAGTTATAATTACCCTTTCAAGAGATTGCACAAGTGATGTTTCTGGTCGCTGAGGGGCACGGGCAAGAACAGAGTTAGCAGGTCTTGAAGGCTGATGTGCAACTGTCTGAGTTCTGGACACAGTTTCAGAGGATTCTGATCTGTGGATTTGATTGGACTCATTCAGTCTGCTACTCCTCTCTCCAGCAATTAAGTCTCTGATTTTACGTAGCTGCTCAATCGAAGCTTCCTTAGGGAAAACCAGGTGAGTTTCTCCCTGAAATTTAGACAAATTAATCCAGCAGTTAACGTAGGTCTAAATTAGTCATGGGTTTGCATCTACAGGTAATAGTGGTATCATTTACTGGAAGTTAGCACACTAGAGGTTTGGCAGGATTCAGTCTTCCCTTACAGCAGAAGCTTGTAGGTCCCTCACAGCAGAAGCTATTAGATCAAAAACCTATAGTCAGCTTAGAGAAAAAGGGCTCATAGCAACATGCTTTTGTTAGTAACCTATTTTGCAGAACCACACACAGACAACGCAACTATGGTTTGGCAGAGAAAGTAGCAATAGCCGAAATGAACAACAAGCACTCAGTTCTCACATTACAACAGCAAAATACTTTGCAACCCAGGAGAGCAGCCAATGTCAGAGGAAGAATCCTCTAGAATGACATCTGCTGTGAATTCTCTTTTATACCAGTATCTTTTAGGTTTTATAACTTTTCAGATAAGAAATATTATTGTCATTGAGACCTGTACCCAGCTTGATTTCTGTGTTTCCCATTTCTAATCATATCATAACATTATTTCTGGTAGCATAACAGAAGATTAGTAATTATGACAGAAGTGAGTATCAGTGTACTTAACACGAAGAAACAGATTACTAAAACCATTAATATCCTGAAGCATTTATACTTTTAAGAGTTTCAGTTTCTACCACTACAGCACTTCTATTTATTAAACTGAGTCATTTGTTTATCCAGTTACCTTAAGTCACTTATCATTACAGATCCAGTGCTTCACTGTAACTCTTACAGTCACCACAAAACTAAATGAAATGTATCAATATAGCAAAAGAGTCCTCATTTTTTTAATGGAAAAAGTTGGCTTACAAAGCAGAGACAAAAGAAGGAACAATTTTAGTTATTGCAGTTGAGGAAAAGTTTGTGAGGACCAGCCTCAATTGACACAGTAACTGTAACACCGAAACAAGATGCTCTTAAAGGTCTGACAGAAGTGGGATTAGCACTTTATAACATATTTAAAACGACTATGTTATTGCTGCTTGAGTGCTTCACTATCTCTTGGCTACCATCACAAAAAGTCATTTCCTGAACATTGGCATGAGAACAAATCCACAGACCATTTTTCCCTCTCCAGTCACCATTTCTTTCAACATACTATTTTTTTTTAAATTAGTACAATTACACTAATTAACTTTACCCAAGGAGAAGGCAGAGGTCTCATGAAAGCTGGACCTAAATAACCTAATGTAAGTACCCACACAGAAGCATTGCATCAACAAAGCTAGAGCAAGAGCTTTGCACCATTAAACGAGAGTTGCGTTTTCATCCCAGCTCTCCTACAATTACAAAGGCTGCTTCTAGCTTAATAAGCTTCAGCAGTTTAAATTCTACCAAGACAGGGACCACTTGCACAAAGCAATCTTTGAAATACATCTTTTTGACTGCAACAGAAACAAGATTCACTCAAGACTATTTTAGAATACAATCTCACAGCTGGTTTAAATGGGTAAAAGTCACACCCACCCACTAGTGCAACAGTCTGCTGCCATCCACTGCAGTCATGACAACACAAGTACTTCTGAAGCTGCACTGCAAACTGGATGAAAAACACTCTTGTTTTTGTTTTGGGGGATTAATTTTTCATCAGATCAACTTCCTTTAACTAATTATCTAACTCACCATGGGGCCACATAAGCCCTACTCATGGTAGGAACAAGCAGCAGAAGAACAGGACTTAGCCTCCCCCAGCCCCCACCCATTGGAACAATGATGGTTCCAACACACAGACTTACAATATGGAAACTACCATCTGGTGACACAGTCTGCTGTCCACCTAACAATGAACTGCTACTAAGAATGGGTTTTCACACCATTTCCCACCATTTCCTTTGTGCCAGTATAGATATATATCTGTGCACTAAGCAAACTAGTAGGGTCACAGTAGGGTCACTGCTAGTCCAGCACTACTGGTCCAGCACCCTACTCCAAATTTCTGAATAGCCTCATCTACATTTTCTGTTGGCTGACAGCAGATTAAGGACTGAAAGAAAATTAAGAAAGCAGCAACTGGTTTATAATCTAGTGCCTTGCAACATGGAAAGGAGGAAAAAAAAATAATCTGATTTTAAATTTTAGTGTGTAAACTAATGAAGACATCAGAAACAACTAAATTATACTCACTTCTTGAAATCCCATCTCAAATAAACATTCAACTGCTCCTCTGACAGGCAACAGCCTTGTGGAAAATGCTGGATTTCCAATCCGAATTAATCTATATTTTTCTTCATAAGGATTCCTGAAGAAATTAAAAGTTTTAATTATGTTTCCAAATTAAGTAAACACTTAAAAGCTGGGTAAGTGTATTAAGCAACATTAGTAGTTCATAAGAGATTTTTTTTAAGTTTAGATTCCTTCACACTATGTAGGCAAAACGTGAAACCCATCTAAAACTTTGACTTAAATCATGTCCTTCTGCATTTAACTTTGAGATTTACAAAATCAACTCTAAATTCTAGTTTGCAACTTTGGTTCATAAATATGTGTTTTGTAGTACTAGCCAGGAAGGCTTAGTCTGCAGTGACACAGACAACTTCATTCCCCCTCCCCCATAGCCTTCTAATGGAACTCCTCAGCTCTATGCTGGATGGTTTTAGGCCCACCATAGAAGCTATGCTAAACTTCCTGGCATGTGGGTTAAAGTACTGTGCTCTCTGCTTCTTGAAGGGCTACGTCTAAGTTCCTCTTTCAATTCTTTCAAACCTTCTTCTCTTGCCTCTTTAAGCAGAGTCAGGTCAGGACCCACTGTTCTCTGTCACACAGCACAGCTTTTGCAAGTGGTTGACAAACCGGATATAGACAGGGAGGGCAGCTTGTATGTCTTGTGTTGCCTGAAGACATCAAGGTCAGTAACACATGTTGGTGTGTATATATACTCTACAAAGCCACCTTGCAAAAATTAAACTACAATTAACTCTTGATACCAACATTACTAAGTCAGAAAAGAAAGGCAACAGAATAGCCAAGTTACTATTTTAGCATTACTTGGTATGTATCCACCCTTTCAGGTACTTAAATGCTTGCAGACCAGGGCCAATTGCAGGCTTTTATGCTTAGCACAAAAACCAAGCCCTCGAAACAAACCAACCAGCAATGAATCAAGAAACATAAACCCAAGCCACTACACATGCCTGTAAAAATTAATCTTATTTTTAAGTGATAACAATATGACAAGCAAGATGTTTCTGAACTTGGATGTTACATAATGGAGCCCAATCAGAGGGGCTCATCTTTGAGATGGTTGGTCTGTCTGGAAGCCCAAAAATCATCAAATCATCATAGAATGGGCTGGGCTGGAAGGGACCTCCGAGGATCATCTAGTCCAACCTCCCCAACTAGACCAGATTGCCCAGGGCCTTATTGAGCTTCACCTTGAATATGTCCGGGAAAGGGGCCTCAACCACCTCCCTGGGCAACCTGTTCCAGTGCTCCACCACCCTCACAGTAAAGAACTTGTTCCTAATATCTAATCTAAATCTGCTCCCCTTCAGCTTAAAGCCATTACCCCACCCCCCATCCTGTCACTGCAGGCTTTTGTAAACAGACTCTCCCCAGCCTTCCTGTAGCCCCCCTCAGGTACTGAAAGGCCGCTATTAGGTCTCCTCGGAGCCTCCTCTTCTCCAGGTTGAGCAACCCCTGAAATAAATCACTGCGTGTGAACATTTCACGATAAATTGTTTTTACGGCTGCATTTAGTAACCCAGCAGGAACTGCCAACTTCGCACGCCAGCTCCTGTTTTCCTATGGAGGCGCCAGCCAAAGGGCCAGGCTTGCCAGGCCACTGCCGCCCGGCCTCTGCCTGCGCTGCCTTCCGCACCCGCGCAGGGCCGAGATCGGTGACTCATGGCCATGGAACCGGGGGTTGGCCCCCACAGCGGGACAAGCCGAGCTCCTCCTCGGATCCCGACACCGCGGGTTCCCTTGCGGGACACAGCGGCCAAAAGCCCTGCCAGCTGCTCGCCGCCACACGAGGCGGGGCGGGCGGAGCGCGGGGCTGAGGCGGCAGCTTCCTGACAGGGCGATGACCTCCCGACCGACCTCCCTCCCTCCCGCCCTCCCCCGCTCACCGCAGGATGTTGTCCGCGTAGGTGAGAAGCAGCCGCGAAGCCTCCAGGAAGATCTCTCGCCCGTTTTGGCAAAGCTCGCTGACAGCGGGTGAGGCTGGCGAGGAGGAGAGACCCACGGCGGCCGCCATCGCCCCCGTCCCCGCCTGCACCCCAGCCGGGCAGCGCTTGCGGAACTTCCGCGCTGCACCAGGAGGGCGCCGCAACGCGCATGCGCGTCCGGAGCGAGGCGTAAGGATCATCACCCTCAGGCCCCGCCCCCCGCAGGTCGGGAGGGGCTTTAAAGGGACCGAGAGCGCACAAAGGCGAGACCGTTACAGGAGTCGGGAAAATACTAAATTTCTGTCTCTGCTTTTTCTAGACGTCCAGCTTGCGCTTTGAGTGCAGGAACCGCGGCGAAGAATCTCGCACGAAAAGGTCTGCGGTGCTTTGCTTTCTTTCTCAACACTTGTTAGAGCGAATCCAGAGGAAGGCCGTGATGCACAGAGGCTGGAGCACCTCTCCCGGGGGGACAGGCTGAGAGAGTTGGGGGTGTTCGGGATGGAGAAGAGAAGGCTGTAGGGGGACCTTATAGCCGCCTTCCAGTTCCTGAAGAGGGCCTACAAGAGAGATGGGGAGGGACTCATTATCAAGGAGAGTAATGATAGGATAAGGGGTAATGAAAGAAGGGAGATTCAGATATTAGGAAAAAATTCTTCATGTTGAGGGTGGTGAGACAGTGGAACAGGTTGTCCAGAGAAGTTGTGGCTGCCCCATCCCTGGAGGTGTTCAAGGCCAGGCTGGATGGGAATTTGAGCAACCTGCTCTAGGGGGAGGTGTCACTGCCCATGGCAAGGGAGGTGGAACTAAATGGTCTTTAAGGTCCCTTCCAACTCTAACCATTCTATGATTCTATCATTTAATAAGAAAAAAAGGTCTTTAAAATTCAGGCTGGCTTATGATTATTAGTGAATGTCATGCTTTAGCTTTGCTGAATGCTTCTGACAGGTCATTCTGCTTGGCTTCTATGAATTTTTTAAAGATGACTGTACCTATCCTTTACAAAAGCTGAGATTTAACCCAAAGTAATTAACTTTTGCTGAGTTAAAGTTGTTATTCCTACTGGCATAACTTAAAATTCACTAATTCAGCCTTCAAAATAATGGAATTGGTACCAAAGTAACAAGCTTTTGATTTAAGATCATGCTGTCTTCCTTGGTTGCTTCTTCAGCTTGTAAGTTCTTTTCCATGCTTTTCATATAGGCATGTGACAATGTTGTCTGCCCTCTCAAATGTAAAGGTTAACTATATTGCTTTATGTGTAACATTAACTACATAATGCTTTTAACTACATACGCGTTTTAAGAACAACATTTGTTTATAAACTTCCAAAGCAAATAAAGCTTTGGAGCTGCTCAAAGTAAAGTTGTGTGAAAAAATAAGAAAGCCAAGAGCCGATTTCCAACCATTTACTAACACCTTAAATGTCAAAGGAACTGCCTTTCTAAAGGGAAATGAAATACAATATCTTCATTTAAAACAAAAATTATGCAAGTGTTGCTTTTTCTCTTTATTTAATATTGTATTTCCCTCCTTTTCAGCATGTTTTTTTTTTGTTGGTTTTTTGTGTGTTTCAAGTCTTTGTTGATGAGACTTTGGCACACATTTTATGCTCTATCATAACAGCTCCTGGATTTCATGTATTTATAATATGATGCCAGTGTCTTTCTCAAGTGAAAACTTAATTGTTCTTATATGCCACCTCAGGTATAGCTAGCAGCTTGGTCTCAGTTCAGATCATGCACTGTTGTTCCCACATCTGGAAGCAGGAGCAAGAAATAGTTTACTTCTGTGTATTGGTGCTGTTGGTGTTATTCGTACCTGTGTTTTCAAGACATTCCTGCCGGGTCAGTGATCAGCTGGACTACGTTTACATCTTGCTGTCCTCTCTACCAGCAATTTAACCTCTCTGTGTGGAGGCGTGCACTTTACCCAGGAAGGTGAGAGCAAATCCAGAAGCTGGCAGAGGATAGCTGTCTGAGGGGGGCACATGAGAGAAAGCAGGGATCAGATGGGGATTGGGACTAGAGCAAGGGAACAAAAGTGCAGGCAGGGAAACTGTGCCAAGGAATGAGTTGTGATGGAACAGGCCTGGAGGAGGCTGCAAGGTCCTGAGGAGCTCCTCCTGCCTGTGTGGGGTGGCCATGAACTGCAGGGCTATGTACTGATGGCAGCAGGAACACTGCCAGCTCCTACCTGCCCACTGCTGAGCTGTGTTACAGGACACCTGCAGCCTCAAGGAAACCGATAGGAAACAGCAGAGTTTTCCTCCTGGCCACAGCGTTACCCTCCTGTGCCTTACCCCACTGGGACCCTGTGTGTGTTTGGAGGGTTAGAATCATAGAATGGGCCGGAAGGGTCCTCCAAAGGTCATTTAGCCCAATGCCCCCGCAGTCAGCAGGGACACCCCCAACTAGACCACGTTGCCCAGGGCCTCGTTGAGCCTCACCTTGAATGTCCCCAGGGAAGGGGCCTCAACCACCTCCCCGGGCAACCTATTCCAGTGCTCCACCACCCTCACAGTAAAGAACTTGTTCCCATTATCTGCTCCCCTTCAGCTTAAAGCCATTGCCCCTCATCCTGTCACTGCAGGC
>BJBW01001234.1:0-11294 GCA_004320125.1 Scolopax mira | reverse complement strand
CCTGAACCTCCCCTGGCGTAACTTGAAGCCATTGCCCCTGGCTTCATGTTTGATAACATTTCAAAACACGCTATACTTTTGCTTTTTGTCTGTACATGTGTGTTAGTGACAAAAACATAATGGGAAATTCAGGATTCTGTCTTCTTTTTTTTCCTTAGGTGTATGTCTGCAGCAATAAAAGATTCTGGTATCAAACCTGAAGACATAACATATGTCAATGCACATGCGACTTCTACACCTCTAGGAGATGCTGCTGAGAATCAAGCAATCAAGAGACTTTTTAAAGATCACTCACATAATATTGCAATTTCCTCAACAAAAGGAGCAACAGGACATCTCTTGGGGGCTGCAGGAGCTATTGAGGCAGCTTTTACTGCACTGTCCTGTTACCATGGAATTTTGCCACCTACTCTCAATTTAGAGAAAACAGAGGCAGAGTTTGATCTCAATTATGTTCCTTTAACAGCTCAGGAATGGAAAACTGAAAAACGGCGCATAGCGCTCACAAATTCATTTGGCTTTGGTGGTACTAATGCAACTTTGTGCTTTGCAAGTGTTTAACTTATGCTCTGTGTGTTGTGAAAAATGGCACTGACAATGATTTTCTGTACTGCCACCCTAGGTGTATACCATCATCTTTTCTCAGCTTTGAGAATTGCTCACTTGATGTGCAAGAACTTTATTCATCCTAACATTTACATTGGTAATTCTTTTAGAAAGAGGGAACTTATTTTACTCATTTTAATAAAAATAAGTAGAAGACTTATTCTTTGTGTGGTAAAAAATTTATTTGTTCTTGACTGCAAGAGGGAGATATTGATCATTCTCTGGTTTTTCACCTGCATGTGGCACAGAAATTGCTCAGAAACATTTATGTAAAAGGAAGGCTGGCTAACATGTTAGGACTCCACAGTCATGACTTGGTGACTTAATGCATGATGATACAAGGTTCATGACTGAGCTCCCCTTTGTTTCACATTCTATTTATAATTCTGCCTTTTTCCTCGTCATAAATGATTTCAAATATCATACTTATTGTCATCTGTGTGGAAGAAGTGCATAATATAGGAGTTCTTAAGATTTCTGACAGTGGTTCAAGTGTGGTATTGAGGATTTTAGAAAGAGTTACACAGAAAGAAAAAAGACTTTTGAAGCCCCTGGTTGTTCTTCCAAAACGGAAAAAAGCTTAGAAAAACAAGGAATCTTACAGAAGAAGAAAAAAAGACATATACAAGAAACAAATCCAGGTATTGTGTTGAAGATGAGAAAGGGGAAGAAAGAGAACAGATCAATGAAATTGTACCTGAAGCTGACATACTGATGGCAGTTTAGGGTGTCTCTTGCAAAGAACAAGTAAAGGACTTGGGCTGTTCCTTCTGGCACCAGTCACCATCTCAGCCAAGTGGTACCTCAGTCAATAGCGCGCAGGTGAGTGAAGTGGGACACCCCTATTGCTGGGTTAGTTTATTAAAAGGCTTTTCACCAGTTTTCATTCTTAAAACGTCAGTCTTAGCCTTTGACTTGTATAAGTTGAGGCAAAGTATCTCATTGGATTGAAAGGACATCTAAAATAGCTTTACTATAAGTAAATTTCATTCTGGAAGGAGATTACTAATGGGTTATCATGAGGCTTAGCAGTATCCTAAAACCTCATTATTTATACAAATGATCTGAATGATGATATGAGGCAGCATAATTTTTACATTTGCTGCCTTTATTGAATAGAAAGTTAAAAAGAATGATGAGAAAAATGCAGTTTGAGAATGATTAAGACTCTTTGAGAAGCTAAGCTTACACTGAACAATACAGTCCAAAATAGATTAATGAATAATAAGCCTGAAAGTAAAATAATATATTGCCAAAGGGAAAATGTAAGAGCATACAAACTAGAGAGAGTATGGGAATTTGTTGTTGGGAAAAATACCTACAAACCTCTTTGCTTGTGGTTATTAATAGTAGCAGAACATTGAATGAGGACATGGATTGCATGCAATATAAAAAGCAGAATATAAAATTCAACATTACTCTGTAAGTTATATGTAGAAAAGAGTTAATTTAAAGAATTCAGCCTCCAGGAGGGAGCAGGATTGTGAATTTGGAGGAAATAATCCAGCATATTTATTCCAGAGAGATTTATTTTTTC
The DNA here is from genome assembly GCA_004320125.1 of Scolopax mira. Lineage (NCBI taxonomy): Eukaryota > Metazoa > Chordata > Aves > Charadriiformes > Scolopacidae > Scolopax > Scolopax mira. Next base: position 9,151 of record BJBW01001234.1, on the reverse strand, counting down.
AGTAGTTATAATCCAGGGTGGAATACAGGAAGACTAGACAGTGCTGCATTATTGTGGTCTGACTAAACTCACTCAATCTTGTTATATAGCTACAGACCTGTAATTAATATTGTGACAGAGAGATCTGCTTTCCTTTCCCTCTGATAGCAGAGGTCGTGGTCCCAGGAGTGTTGGACACAGACTTTTGTGTACCATCCATGAAAAGACAGATGAAACTGTCACACAGGAAAATAAAACAGAAACTCAAGTGATTAAAATATCTTTTTCCTCACTTCAGCTCATTGCAATTTAACCATCTGCTGCAGGTAACCTTTCATGAAAGCTTTGTGACAATAGTGATTTTTGGTTATGGATAATTTTAAGAGGCCTTGATGCAGTAGTAAATAGTGTGCCCTGTAGGGAATTAAGATTTTTTTTTTTTTTTAAATGAATAGAGCCAAAGTTTAACCTCTGTCTATTTGATTTTTTTTTTGCTATAGTTTTCATTTTTATCTACTTGTTTGGAGTCATCTCTTTTTATTGCATACCCCACTGAGCTGATCAGGGACTACTTACTGCCAATTACTGCTTGATTATGATAGCTGCAACCATAAAAGGAAAATCGATCTCTCTCTGTTGCTAAACTATTTAGTGGACAAATTGACCAAGATATTAAAACAGAATGGTTTTGCTTAAAATGCTCTTTTCACTCTAATAAGCAAGAGATGTAACGGTCCAGAGTTTGGACTAAAAAAAAGCTTCGTATTTAGATTAACAAGCTTGGAGTTAATTACAGAATGATAAGCAAAGCCTGGAAATGCCAGTAGAGAAGCCTATTTCTGAAGTGGTGCAACATACTTGTGAGACCTGGATGCTCTGGGCAGGATCACAGAGCGGCCAAGGTACCTCTGGAGATTGCCTAGTCCAGCCCTGCTGCGCAAAGCAGGGCCAGCTACAGTTTTTAAGGAAAGGTTTCCAAAGACCTTTTTCTTCCACATTATAAGTTTTGGTCCTTCGTTGGTATGCTTATCTTATTCTGAAGTGAAAAATAGATGTTGCTCTATCAGAGAATGAAAAGAATGTATATGGAGTTGTTAAGTTTTTCTCCTCCACATTTTTTGTCCCCTCTCTTTCACACTCTTCCTAATTTGTGTAAGTAATACATTAGCACTGGATTTTGCTGTCTGAAAAACTAAAAAAACCCCTAGCTTTGGCTATATTTTCTCAGTTTGAATTATGAAAGTGTGCAGCATTTTAAAGCAATAAATAGCCCAAACTATGGAATGTATATAACCTTGCTTTATAAAAGTGCAAATATCAAGGCGAAGCCAAACCTTCTGTGTTTCAAATGCAGCTGGAATAGTGGAGATTACTGCAGAATGGAAATAATTATCAGCTTTAAGGGCACATAAAAGTCCTAATCACACTGATTTTCCTCGAGTGTCTTTGTTCAATGACTTGTGAACATACACCACTTCAACTTCTTTTGTAGGGCTAAAAAATGGACTAACGTGCTTACATGGTATTTGAAAGATCCAGACTACATGCTTTTCCTGTCAGAGGCTCTCTGTGGGACTTCAATCAGTGTACTGAGGTTCAGGTTCAAGTTCTTCAATATGCTCTCAGAAGTATTCTTATCTTCCTTTGTTTTGATATATAAATCACATTTCACCTGAAACAAAAAGACGTTTGATCTGTAAGTACCTTTGTGAGTTTGGACAAGTCTTCCAGGGCTTCTGTTCATTATCTGGACACAATCAAATCTCCCTGTCTCCTACGATGCAGGGAGAGGAACTACCATCAAGATTGAGATTGTAAGAGTAATGTTGGCCCAAACTCACTAGCTAGTTTTCACAAGATAGGAATTTGAAGCTGAGCCTAGCATTTTCCACAGCTAATACCATAGTGAAAATATTTGTTCCTTCTGAATATTTCTGTCAATCAAGACCATATAGGCTCTTCAATTTAATCAACATAGATTGGCTCATCCAAGATTAGAAATAATTCTGTATATGTCACATTTTAGGAACATACCTTAGTTCACATTTTTTGAGAAGAAAACAGGGTCCCATTCAATTTCTAAAGCTAGTATTAGTGACAGAAAAAACTAGGATGAAGGGAGTTTTATAACCCAAGCAAAACATGTAATAGTTTCTGCTTGGGCAGTAGACACAACTCCAACTTTTGTAACAGTGATGATTAATATAAACTTGGTAGAAAACCAATTTTCTACCCAGAGTTATTGAACTCTGGGTAAAGTAATGTCAGTATCAATTGCTTATAGTCAGTACCTCTGTGTAGGAGGCACAATAATTTTAGCGTGACACCTAATATACAGGAATATCAAACTGGTAGTATATAAGGCTATTACAGCCCAAGGTCTCTGGCAAAATATGTTAATAGGAGTGAATGAAATAAAATAGTAATGAGGAGGATTGAAAAAAGACCTATGTTCATAAAGAGTACAAGAAATGCAAAATAGGAACTAGGAAATATAATTGGAAAAGAGAAGAATATCTTTTAATGTGGGTCTTGTAGTTTTCCTAGAGTGCTGTAGAGCAGATCAGATGTTAAATAGCTGGGCATCCATATGTTAATTAATATCATTTTGTAGTTTCCCTTTATTGTCATTGTCAAGCTCTTGGTGTTAAATATTATTGCTATGAGCAGTGATCAGTTGTTTCATGCCTAATGGACTGTTTCCTTGAGTTCAGAATGTGCTCTGGGATGAAACGAGATATAAAATTTATCCTAGGAGTTGATTTAGGAGTTAGTTCTCATAAAGTTTTGAGTTTATTGGAAGAAAGAAAGAAAATAAAAGCAGATGGGTTGCTGACATTGGGCTTGATATGGAATATTTGAAGACAATAAGTTCTGACAGAGTTTCAGTAAAGAATAGTTCTATCTGCTATTTATTTATTTTTATATATATATTTTAAAGGAGCCATTATAATTTCTGGCTTTTCCTGACGGCTGCTTTTTCCAGGAGTGGTGTCTGTCATCTAAAGAGACTTACATGCAACTTTGTATCATCTATCTGTATTGAATGTGAAATTTTTTTAATTCTGTCTTGAATTACCTGGGAATGCCCAGAGAACATCTTAAATCAATGGTGAGAATCCTCTTGACTCTGGGTGTCATTTGGGTAACAGAACAGCGGCTTCAGCCAGCTCCATGATTGTATCCACCAGAGGACAGACAACATCTGTAAGCTTTGTGACCACCCTAAGGTCCTTGCAAGTGTGCAGGAGACCAGATCAATACAGTTGAGGTTGCACTTTGCTGGTGCTGATCTAATGAACCTTGATCTGCACAGAGCCCAGAGTGCATAAAGAGAAAGAGTGCCTACCTGGTTCATCTGACAGCAGGCAGCACTGCACACAAAACAGCCTCTGGAGCCAGGCTTGTCCCAGTGTTGCCCTTTAACCCTTGTTCAAAAATGCCTGGGCACTTACATTGATTAACTCATATCAATGATAAATCTCATCTCAGCTCTGCCTATTCAACAGACCAGATGACTCTTCTTTTGGAGGAATCAGTAAGAGATTGAAGAATCTGTCAGAGCTGGAAATATAATTTCAGAAGTATTGCTATCTGGCTTGTGTGCAGTCCATTAGATCTCACTGTCTGACTGTCTTTTCTGAACAGAAGTACATTACCTGTAAGTTGAAACTTATTTATAAATATATGCAGTAACTTTCACTTAATTTGGATAAAGCTGAGACTGATCTACATTTGATAAGCAAACCTTGAATATTTTTTTGGTAATTTTTATTTTAAGCATGCCCTTAATTTAACTGCTAAGTGGGTGATGTTAGCAATTTTCACTCTTTTGATCAGAACATGAGGGAATTGCCTGCATCCTTTGTTTGGAAAAGGAAGAGAATGAGAACCTTTGTCATAGTTGCAAGTCAGTTTTTGTCAGTGCTTTTTCCATACTAGTGTAGGGAAATTACTCAAATGCATACCCTTCTAAGCAGTGTACATGGGGGTGGAGTTTATAGAAATAGCTCTCACATCTGATTTCTTTCAATAACAGAGAGAGGGGAAATGACCTTTACTCAAAGGATTCATATGAATTAAAAAAAAAAAAAAAAAGATTTCAAAGTCAGAAATGCCATGAGACTGTTAGCAAATTGTACAGGGAACCTACCACTCTAACAAAGTCAAGGAGAAGTAATTTTTCTATTCACATCTAGTTTAGAGGCATTCTCTTTGTAATTCAGCAATATACAGTGGAATGAGAATGGAGGTCATCTTTGTTCTGCATTAGGCAGCTTGAATGTGTGTGGAAGAGTGTTCAGAATGACAATTGCTCAAACCCTTGAAAATAAACAAAACATTGGTCCCTCAGAGCAACTGTAATATTCAGCAAGCTAGGTGAAGTTACTGCTGGGTGCATTTGAGATTCTCTCCAATGTCATGCTTATAATGGGAGCAGATAATTTGGCCTTTATTCAATTAATTAGTCTTTGTTCCTCCCCAGACTGTCAATGAGGATGCTGGTTGTGATTGTTGTGTTCTGAATGTGCGTGTCTGTCTGTTGGGAAATGGACTGATAAAAACGATTTCACTCCCATGAGTCACCTTGTCTGAAATAATCATGCTTACTGAAGACCTTAGTTGTATTTACTGTTTAGATCCACAAATTTTAGAAGATCCCTAGGAAGAATTTATAGCTGCTCACCATGTCACTGGGACATTCTCATTTCTGTACTGAATGATTTGTTCCAGGTCTGCTGATGCTGGCACTGTAGAATAACACTGTCCTCTTCCGAAGCAGCTAAAAAAGAAAGCATTGTGGTTCACACTACATTTGTGAGCCCAGGGTTTACTGGGTGACAGCCAGATTCATTTGGGAGTACACTGATCTATACTGAGAATTCCAGTCCTGCACTGGCCCAAATCAGTCTATGCCTCATGGGGAATGCTGTAGGACAGCTTCAGGAAGAGGTGTGCTTTAGAATGTTTCTTCCACTTAACTCCAGTAGGTCTCCAGAAAAAACCTTAAAAATCCCCTACTTAAAAGCTGTGTGCTTAGTTTTCTGGCCATGCTCAGTATAACTAATGCTCGTATATGCTCTTGAAGAGGTATGGTTACCAGGGTGTCTGAGTCTGTGACACCTGGTGACCAAAGTACTGTGTCAGAATAGTTTCAGACTATAGCCTGTTCCTGGAACCATGCGTTGCCTGGAGAGCTGATTCAGATGACGCTCTTTTAAGACATTTCCAGTAGTTTCAGTTATGAAGCGTATTGAACATTTAAAACCATCATCAACTGTCAGTCCTATGGGAGGAATTGTAAGACACCTCTTCAAAGCTGCTTCATAGTGAAGTAATTATTCCTGCCCTGAGTGCTGCTGTTTGTCCATCTGTAATGAATGACACCAGGGGTCCACCGCAGAGCCACCAGAAACCACAGAAGAGCATCTTCTGAAACTGTGCAAAAACAGTGAGCCTCTACCTACCAAGAGCAGCCAATCCTGACCTCCAAATGTGCATCAAACTGTTGAGTGTGACCGGTTAGCCTTAGGATTAAGGTTAGGGCTTCACCGAGGAACGTCCATAGTGAGTAGTTTTGCATGAAGAACCTCTTTTCTCCGTCTCAGAAGATGGACCATTTCCCCTGGTGTTCCACGATGGTTCCTCCCCACCACAGAAAATGGTGGGCGAAATCAGGGTGACCACACGGTGGCAGCAAAATCTCAGTTATCTGAGGAGCTCCGGGCACCCATGGTCTGAGATCAATGACTATTATTACCCTTAGTCGATGTGCCATTGTTTACAGAGGAATAGAGCAGGGAAAGAAAGAAAGGCTCTAAACACTTTTTATACAGCCTTTGCTTTTCATAAAGTTCATCCGAGTTTCTCTCTGTAAATAAAAATCAAGTTTGGATTGACTTGCCCAGATTTTGGAGGGGTAGGCAGCTCTGTAATGCTAGGATGTTACAGCACAGGCAGATAGCGAAGAGGAGAAATTCTGTGTTTCCTAAGGAATCAGGAGATTAAAGAAAAAGAAATTGTTTTATGATCTTTTGGTGCCTGGATGTATTTGCTGAGACAGAGAGGGCAGGAGAAGTCCTTGTTGGGTTTCGCCTTGAAGGGATCATGAAGTTTGAAAATAGTAATATGTTGGGGTAGCTCAATATTTGTTGTGACTCAGCTTTCTTGTTTTGGATCTTCTTCATAACTGTCTTAGGGCTACTTATTTCCTACAGTAAATTGCAAATGAATGGAGGCAGCTTAAGAATCCCTCTACTTAACCAGATATTTAGCATGACCATAAATAACCAGATATTTAGCTGTCATTTCTGCTATTGTTCCTTTCCTCCTTTCGCTCCATCCCCTGCACCTCTGTTCTGAGTGGAGTGGCCTCCAAGGCTGAAAGAAAGGAAGAGTCTCCTGGGAACTGTTTCAAAAGAAATTCCTAAATTGCATTTATAGGCAAATGATAACATTTATTGCATAATATTTGCTTAGAGGAAATAGGAAAGAAAGGGAAAGATTTAAAAAAAAATAAATGGCAGTCATTGCTCCTACCTCATGCTTGTTTTTAATAGATCAGATGAATTATACCTCAAAGAACTCAGGAATTTGGCTCCAAAGATATCTTAGGTGTTTGAGCTGATGTAGCAGGGGCTGCCTCATCCCACTGTGGGGAGAGGCTCCAGGACTGACCCCCACAGTGCTCGGCTCCACCAGAGCTGCGGCTCCACCATTGCCCGGCCTGGGCCCAGCTATGGCCTCTGTGGTCAGATGCGTGCACATGCTTATGGATGTGTCAGGGCCCTGTGGGCTGTATTGCCCTGAGAGGCCCCAGCTGGGACCCCCGACCCACATACCCACTACCTGGGAGCCCATTTAAGCTCAGATCCAGCTCTCAGGTCTGGTTTGAACTGTGTAATGAGAGTATGAGTGTGTGTCTTCCCTCCTGTCCCTGAGATGCTGTCTGTACATCCTGCATTGGTGGTGGACCCTAGCTTGCTTCCTGGCCTTTGGCTGATGGTTACCAGGTAGTTGATGGGTCCTGTTGCTGTTCATAAAAAAATAAGACAAGAAGAGGCTGGTTTCACTGTACCAGGTAGGTAAAGCCAGTTCCGATAATGCAATAGTTTAATTTTGTTTGCAATTTCAAAAAATCCTGGTAAGCATAAGAGCTGGTCTTGCCACTAGTGTGCATTCAGTTATTCTCTTCAGGTCTTTGATGGGTGGACCACATCTGAGGAAAGTATTAGCAGTCACATACGTTTCTGTATTTTGTTAACAACATATTTATTTGGGGTAGTACCAAAAGACCTAGGTCAGGGCTGTTATGCTAGATGCTCAACATGAACTCCTTTTTCCAAGATCTAAGCAACTCGTACTGATTCAAGGAGCTATTCAGAAGCTGAAATAGAAGTGACCCGAACTGCGCTATTAATTCTTTTCAAAGTAATTAACTTTCCAACCTTGCAAGAAAATTGCAGTAAGATCTTCAAATTCTCTGTATTATATCCTGAAGTGTTAGAATGCAATTTAAAATACTGGATGCTCCTTGCTAAGAGCACTTCAGGATATTTGATCCTTTGATTTCTGCTGGTGCTTAGGCTGAAAAGTTATAGACAACTTGGAACTATATGTTGTATTGAATATCTGGGATTATAGTTATTCATATGTAGGTTTTTCTGTCATTATGAAATGCACAGGGTTTGGGTTAGCAAGTAAACAGAAAAATAAATTGTTCATTCCCAGTGTATGTTTAAACAGAACCTCATTATCTATAACAGATGGAGGGTTCTAATATTATTTTAGTGATAGATTCTCTTCTCTTTGGTTATTAGTGAGCAGTTAAATAAATTATTTGCCAGATACACAAGGAATACTTGCTGAAGGATGCAATGCTAACTTGTCTGCTCTGATTCAGGAGGTCAGGCAAGTAAAGAGGATGAAGACAATTGAGATGGATGTACCAGTAAAAAGTACTGATTGAATAGGGACCTTAGTAGTTGTATCTGGGAAATCTTTGATTCCTTTAGACTGCTTTTTGTTTCTGATGGAATTTTGTATTCAAAATTTATTTTCTTAAATTAAAGAAATTAAAATAATTTGCCATTCAATTTGGCTGAACTTGGTACCAATAAGTTGATTTCCAAGCAGCATGTTCTCCTGGGGTAGCACTTTGTACGTCTCATTTGGTTGAACGCTTCCAAGACCTCTGATGGGATATATCAGGAAGGGAAAGAACAATATCAGTTACAACAGGGCATTAATACTATTTGTTATCTTGTCCCCAAATTTACAAACTTAAGAGGAGCATATACAACCTAATTGTTAACCCCCAGCAATATGCTTGCCCTGATCTGTTTACTGCCCAGACTCACTGTTTCAGAGCATGGTTTCTTGTCACAAAGGCATTATCTACCCTGTCTCTTGTGGAACAGCTCTTATTCTGTAGTGACAATGCTTTTTGCTCTTCCCTTGTTATCTGAAGATTATTTTTTCTTGGGATCCCTGAGTGGTTCTTCCTATAGCGGGGGTAGACAAATATTTCATATGAAACAGATCCTAAGCTATTAGAACTATCCAATGATAATGCTATAAAAAGCATTAAGTGAATTAAAGTGTTGTGGTTTCGGCTGAAGTCACTGCAACTGGACTGATGGCCCTTCCCCCCTCCCCCCCCCAAAATGAGAGAGAGGAAGAGATAAGGAGATACAGAAGTTTAGAATAAACTAAACTACTTTAATGAAGAATTAATATTAAAATAATAATAAAAAAAAGAAAATAATGAAATGGATACAATATATACAAAAATGTATCAAGTCCCCAGGATGACAGTCCCCATCACCAGCAGGCACTGGGGAAGTCCCAGACTGGATAACCTCAATAACAGATGGGAACTGAATTCCAGCTCTGGAATCAGGAACACAGGATCAGGATCAAAGGCAGATGAACAAACAGGGTCTTCTTCGGACGTCGGCCATTGCAGGAAGAGAGATGACCCTTTGATCCCTCAGCTTTTATACTGAGCATGGGGCAGATGGGATGGAATACCCCAGTTGGTCAGGTTTGGGTCACCTCTCTTGTCTGTTCCTCCCCACAGGTGGGACCCCTCTACGCTTTTCCGTTTCCGACCCTCTAAGGGGCAAATAAGGAAAATTGCCTGACCTTGGTTGTTACAGCAATAAGTATA